>CAMQGK010000341.1:1807500-1905000 GCA_947000775.1 Pterois miles
ATAGAGGATCAATCATTCTGGACTTTCCAGGCACATGGCGGAAGAAAAAGCAACTTTAATTCACATTGAAGTGCTTCTTGTTCTATTTTGGGCAACAGAGCTTTTCTGTTCGGCTCCTTATTTTATTACTACGTCCAAAAATTTGTCAGCAGTGAATTCCAAGATTTTTTTTTTTTTTTTTATTCGTTTCCGTCTGGATTGCAGACATGCTCTGCAAACACACACCCACACGTTTACAGCAAGACAATAATCAACAGTTCACTTCAGTCAATATGGAGTTTTTTTGCGAGTGGCGAGTATAAAAACACGATACAGGCTTGTTGGCCCTCGGTGGCAGATTATTAGCTTTTTTCCCAGTCATTCCAGTGGCCTGCTATCCTGCTGCTGATGTTTTCTGCACACTCGATCATGTCTGTTACACGCAGTAAGCTCATTCACAACGCCGACACAGTCAGACTCACTGCGCCGGAGAGAGAAACGCTGGAGTTCAAACGCACTGCACTCGAGTCCACTAAATAAAATCTTATGTTGAGAAAGAATGAGAGAGCAACAATAGATTAGTAACGGCAGCCAGTGTGTGAAATCTCTTTGTAGGCTCGCCGGGATGTGCTACAGCATGAGACACACACACCAAACATACTGTAATTGATTCAGTATCAATTGGCTGTCCCGGATTTGCATTGACTGCTAATGTTGCAGAGAGACGTGAGCCAGAAGGGAAAAAAAAAAACAAGAAGAGCAGAGAGAGAATAGACATGAGATAGAGAGAGATCTGACACCGAGCCAGACAATGATTGGGTGCTAAAAATGCACTAATGTGTATTGGGGTGGGTAGCATTAGCCAGTGATGATAAGCTAATTGCTAATCACTAGATCATAGGCTAACAATACTCATGTTACGAGGCTTGAAGCCAACATGACTCTTCATAGGGACTGAAAACCACATATATGGGGCTAAAATATCACTATGTCTGATGAATTAGTCTCACAGAATTTTGGGATTTATCACCATGCACAAGTATTGATAATATCTCTGTTAATGAGCTAATATTGCTAGGCTCAATCATCTGGGCTCAATCAGCCAATATTGCTCAATAAAATCAGCGGTCAATAAGATGAGTAATTCTTTGTGCTGGCCGCATATCAATTTCAGCTCATTAACACACATATTGGGGCTGATTTGACTTTGAGGAAAGGATTAAATTCTTGATGCCAGTTATGAAAAATCAATTGGCAAACCGGACGGCAGAAATTGTAGAAATAATCCACAAAGAATTCATTCTAAATTTCAATTAATATTTTTTCAATCACCTCGGTTAAAAGAAAAAAAAAAAAACGAAAGCGAAAGACAGAAATGGCCATCCACACACATAAATATACACACTCACATGCAAACCCGTCTCTTTAGAGACATTAGCGATGCTGTTTCTGAATGAGGGGCGCCTCAGGGATTATAATCAGAATTTTCATCTCAGTCAGGGATTAATAGAATAAATGGGCAGAGAGAGAGAGAGAGAGAGCCCTAACCGTGTGGTGTGGTGTGGTGTGGTGTGGTGTGGTGTGGGTGGGCGGGCATGCTGCCTTTTTGCATCACTGATCGGCGTTTTTGCCTGTGCAGTGCTCTCTCGCTCACACTCAGAGACAGGTAATGTCTCGGCGCTCCTCGGTCGCAGCTGTTTGATATGTAAATAGCAGCAGCGTTCCGGCACAAGTCCGACGCTTTGTGTTCCTCTTGAGCCGAGCAGCAAGCTCTCTGACCGTTCACATTTTACAACAAGCAGACATGCAGCCATCACACTGCATAAGCAGAAGAAAAAACAATATGCAGAGATGAGGTGTCCTGCAAAAATATTCCCTGGATTTCTCAAATAAATCAGAATAAAATATTACTCCCATTGAAGGAGTAAATCCCTGAAAAAGACAATGAGATGTATTGAAAATGATGGCGTTTGGATCATATTTTTACCGATTAAAATCCCTACAGATTGAGCAATATGGACAAAAACCTAAACTCAGTAGTGCTAAAATTTAAAATATTGATGATCAGCATTAAACTGGCATTAAATCTTTGAAGTTAAAGAAAATGTGTGTGAATATGTAATTCATTTCTTGTTATTCTGCTCATTTAGATTCCTCCCTGGCTGAAGCAGAGGCCTCACATGCTGTAAGGAAAACCTACGAGACACAGTGGAACACCAAGTCAGCATTTACAAATAAGAAACACACACATTCCTCCCTCGCCTCCTTTTTTTGTCATTAGGAATGCTTTTGGACGGCGGTAATCGCGGCTGAAATTCCTTTTTTTTTCTCTGTCTTTCACATATTTACTTCACGGTGACAGTTTGGGGTCAATTAGGATGAAAGCTGGGGGTCGGGGGAGGAAAAATACTGGCTTTAATTATCGCCTATCAGAATGGATTGTGTTGCGTAAATTCAGGTCCAAAAAAACGCAGAGATTAAAGAGCATAGACGTAAATGAAATGAATTCCTTGTGCAGATGGATATTTTTAAAGCTTTTTGTTTGAAATTTCAAACAACAACCCTTAAATAATGCCCGGCCTGTCTACTGTTCAGTTTGACGTCAACATCAGATAAGATATATAACGCTGCTGTCCTGTTTTCTTCTCCTGTCTGAGTGTACAGCTGTTCCTACCAAGACGTTCCCACACACAACGCTATTGAAGCAACCAGACGCCTGTATTATGATGTAAATCGCTCTAATAACCCAGTTTAGCTGGTGAGCGTTTGTGTGTGTGTGTGTGTGTGTGTGTGTGTGTGTGTGTGTGTGTGTGTGTGTGTGTGTGCGTGGGGGGGAGTGGGTGTTGAAATGTATATTCACTGCAGAGACACAGCTCTGGCAACAAAAACAAAAATGTTGCACTAACTCCTTCCAGCTGACATACAGTAGATAGATTTGTCTCGAGCCGGTAAAGGTCAAAGGTCAAACGCTTTTTTGACAACAATTTTCCTCATCTCCACTTCCTGGAAGTGTAAAAATTGTGAGCTCAGTTACGACAAGCAGAGCCTCGACCAGAATATTGTGCTTATTTCCTCGAACAACTCCAGAAATGGAAAACAAACAGCAACATTTAGGATTCCTGAGCTGCGTTCAACGAGCAAAGTGATAAAGTGTATAGTTTGCTAGTGTGTCTCCGCCGCTCTATTTCATCTTCACCCCCCCTTTCTCTCTCTGTAACGGCTAATTTAGTACAGGCAGCCCGCCACTAAAAACTACTGCTAATTAAAATGCACAAGGAAGGAAAAAATGGCACTGCAACAAATAATTAGTGGTGTTAAGACGCTTTAAATAAACGACTTTCCCTCTAAGAGCAAAACTAAAACTGGCTTTTCCCTCTATCCGCTCGCCTCTCATCTGATTCTCCTACTGGGGAAAGGAGACGGGAAAAAAGAGAGATAAAACTGGGAGGTAAAATCATGCGTTTCACCTATGAAGTTTGGTGTGGAGGTAAACTCAGAGAGGGGCAACGAGTGAGGGAGATGGAGAGCTGGGCTGCATTTAGTCGGGTAAGATGTGGCGGTGGAAGGGGGGGAAACCACACGGAGAGCAGGACACATCTGTTAGGGCCACATGAGAGAGACACACACACACAAACTGACGCACACGTTATGCAAAAACACACACTCTGTACACCCAATCCCAGAGAGAGGCTGCAGTTCCTCCCCAGACTAAAAGTCACACACAAACACACAGTTTTCACTACATCCAGTCCAGCCACTGAGTCTCATAAGTGCACTAACACACTGACCAGGGGTGCCACAAAGTCAAGGTCACCGTCTCTTTGCTACTGGCCAGTGGGATTTGACCACCATGGCTGAACTGGGTAAACTGGGAAAACACACACTGAGAAGACCAGACACACACACACACACACACTTTTGTGCCAGGTGTAAAAGAATAGAGGCTTTCTCCCGGGTTTCCTCTCCACCTGTGACGACCCTCTGTTCCTGTTTGTCTGACAATAGTCACCCCACCCATCCAGCTCATCCCACCCCCTCATACAAGTCCCAGCCAATCAGATTTCTCTCCGTAACAAGGATTGGCATGTGTCCCCTTGTGCTCAGAGTACTACGGCCCCCACAGGATTTGGATGGAGATCATGGGGCAGTGTGTAGGCTCGACTACATGTCTGTCAGCGATACAAAAAAACAAAACCTGACATTGCGGAAAACACCTAAGAAAAATGCCACCCATCCAGGGCAAAACACACACACAATGACAATGTGCCACTTAGAAAATAAGAATCTGGACACTGAAAGCTGCTTCAGAAAGTGTGTAGAGGAAAGACAACTACTTTTTAATATTAATGTCAGAATTGACCTCCTTACCACACAAATACATGGACATAAGCACATCCTCCACAAAGACAGTCACCAACTCAAAAGGTCATTCATACTATTCACAGGGCAAGTGCACAGCAGAACGAAATGATGTCGCCTCTGGCTCGAGAGCATAATAAAAAAAGAGATAGCACAAAGGCGACAATGTTGTGCTGGTTGGTGTGAAAGCAGGTCTGGTTACCTGGGAGGGGCTCCTGTTTGGGGCAAATCCCCCGAGGCAATGAGAACCGGTCATCGTCATCGTCTGCCAGGGTGGCCTGGACACCCACCTCCACGGGCCTCCGACTGCGCAGGGAGCCAAATGCGGGTGACGGGGTGAGGGCCAGGCCAGGGGAGGGTGAAGGGGGCTTGTCCAGCCCCCGGCCCACGGCCAGGCAGGGCGGCCCGTGGCATCGCTTCCGCTTGTGCTCTATGAAAAGCAGGATGTCCGCCAGAGGGAAGGTGGCTTGGCACTGGCCACAGGTCAGCAGGTCCTGCTCCAGAGAAGGGTGGGCGTCATGACCCAGTCGGGCCAACCGGCCCACGGCCGAGCCCGGGTTGTGCCCGTTGAGGCTGCCGCTCTCCTCCGAGTGCTCCGAGCAGCGCTCCGACAGCTCCTCCGAGGAGACGACGGCCGTGGAGAGGGGCTCGGCTGCTGGCGGAGGCAGAGTGGGGGGAACACGCACAGAGGAAGAGGGAGAAGAAGAAGGGGTGGGAGGAAAGAGGGAGAGCAAGAAAAAAAAAGAGGAAATTAGAAGGTGACGCTTACTCTCAGCAAAAAAAGCAGAAACCACATGTTTGTATTTTTCTTTTTGTCTCTTGTAATTTATATTGATACAACTATTAGTGGGAATGGATGACAAGAGAAGAGAGCACAAGACTGTCTGTCACATAGAGGATCAGAGTTAACAGAAGCCTGGCATGTGGTTTACACAATAAGGGGCTGAGAAAATTTGCCTTGTAATGATAGAAATGCATGTAATGTAGGAAAAATGATTACAATGCACATTGATCTGGATCATACGTCATAAGAATAAATGGTGAGAAAGAATATCCTGGAAGCTCAAATCAGATTCCTCAAAGACAACAATTTCATAGCCAATGACAGGGGAGGCTTAGAAAATGATGGTTAAACACAGTGTTCACCAAAAATCTAAATATGTGGATAATGTTTGACTTGCCTAACCTTGTTTGTACAGGTTTTGATCCTGTAATCAGCAGAAAAGGAAACTGTCACAAACATGTTCAACATATGTGCCGGGGAAAAGAAAAGGGAGAGAGTGTGTGTCAGGGAGAGGGAAAACTCTTCCCTCGGCCTCGATTACATGTGCCTCACTTATAGTTCTTAGATACCAGCCGCTTGTACAGCAGGAAATCTCCCCAAAATGAGCCGTTCAACCCTGATTCCTCACCCCTCCAAGGCCGGATTAACTCCTGACTACTTTTTTAAGACGTCTTTTGTCAAGCTTCGACCGTCCTGCGGTGGAGGGAGAGGAGTGCGAGCAGAGCGGCCTGCTGAATTAGAGGAGCGAAACGGGAGAACATAATTCACTGTCCCTCTTTTAAAGGAAATCTTCCAGTCCAAGGTGAAGAGTCTGACTCTGCGCTAGCCGCCTAATACATGTTGACCTTCTTTACGCAGCCGCCAATTTCTCATTTTTAATGAACTTAAAACCACTGAGAATCAAAAAATAGATTTTAATTTTCACTGTCTGGGTGATTGGTGCAGATTTTGTCTGATAAAAGGGATCAGGTTCCTATGCATGCATGTGTAAGGGAGTGTGTGTGGGAATGCATAAATGTGTGTGTGTGTGTGTGTGTGTGTGTGTGTGTGTGTGTGTGTGTAAGAGAGGGAGAGAGATAGATGGGGTCTGAATGTGGACTACATCCCCTCAAGGAAATATCATTTGAGCGACGCAATCCTGCGCGACATCTGTGCGCAAACTGGGACATGGAGATAACATGATAAATTCCTGGCTTGCACCACCACCACCACCACTACCCCTCTCCATCCTATCAACACCCCCCTCCTCCTCCTCATCCTACTCCCCATCCTTCTCCTCTTTGATTTAACTTCAGGTCAACACAACGCCACGCAAGTTACACAACAGCTCCTGGTAGGAGGGGGGGGGCATTAAATTCACGGGATGAAACAATAACACAAAAAATCTAATGAAAGACGCATAAGCCCCTCACCTCTTAAGTTGAACTCAAGAGTGGATATCCAGCATTTGAAAAAAAAAACATTTTGTTGGATTTAATGGTGCATGAGGAGGGAGGGTAAGAGACCCAAATAAGATTTTTTTTAATCAAAGCAGGTCTCCATGCACAGAGTTCAATTTCAATCAGACAGAAACATGCACTTATTTCTTTCTATTTTTAAGGGAGGGAAAGTGGGTGAAATACACAGCATGAGGAGCAGAGAGGAGTGTCTTTACACCACATTATCAAAACATGCATAGCAATACTATCACATTTCGTAAAGGGGAAAAAATAATAATAAATGAAGGTATAAATGTACTCTCAACTAGAAATCATTTTACTACATTTTAGGTTAAAAGTTCCACCTGTCTCATAAATCTATAAAACTATAAAACCCATGTGGGAAGACTGGCTCTCTGCCCTAAATAAACTATTTTAAATATCTTGGCAAAATATGGAAAATACTGAAAGTATAATTTAAAGGAGTGTAGAGTTGCAACACTGCAAAAACACACTGTTAAGTTTTGTTGCATTGCTCTACTTAAATTCAGTCTGATCATGAGGTTACAAAGCAAATGCTGGAGATGTAGAATGTGTTAAATAAGCTGATAGAAATATAAATTGTAAGAAATATAGAAAATGAAGATGCAGGTACTAAAAAAATAAATAATGAGGAGTGGATGTTTTCTTGAGAGTGGCAGGCCAGATTCTGAGCTCCATTTGTAATAAATGTGAATCTGTAAGTTAAATGAAATGTGTGTGCTGGAAGGTTTGAGGGTTCTGCTGGCACATGACAGTGTAGCTGCATATGCTGATTGCAGCCTGTATGTATGTAAAAAAAAATGTGATGTACAAAAAGAGGAGATACTGGTGCAGAAGGTGGGTTTTAGGAGATGAGGAAGAATTGCAGATCTGGAGATGGGGGCTCCTTCCTCCCTCTATCCCTCTATCCCCCCCGCCCCCTTGTCTTGTATACTCTCCCTTTATTCTAAAGAGACTGCCAAATAGTAGCCCGTGTAGATAGGGGTGGCGATGAAAATGATCAGGTTCAGGTTCAGCGCTGGATTTTCTGATCGCGCTCTGCCTCCTAGCGACGGCACATGGCCATGGTGGCTGCGCTGTCACCCAGCCGGGGCCACACACACACACACACACACACACACACACACACACACACACACGCACACATCCACTCTCTCTCTCCAAACCAAACACAGGCGACAGCCAGTCAACATACCGAAACATAATCAAGCACCGATGCGTAAAGATGCCCAAATATCTTCTTGTTTTATGTTTGCGGGCCACTTAGAGACCCGCTGCAACGCTTCGAAGTGGCGCACAGTGCGGCACATGGTGTGTATTGAGGAGCGCCACTTTGCCAATTACTCCGCAGTTAACAAACACACTTATCTGCTTACTCGTAACATATCACACTCAAGTCGTCCAATAAACCCAAGGAAATAAAGCTTTGGTGATGAATACCTGCCGTGCGTAAAGACGAATGCCGACGACTCAACTAAAGATTTTGGAATTTCGCTTCTCTTCCTCACACGCTGCAGCTTTACCACGCCAGCGAGCTGATATTTATGTCTTACCTTAACTGTACACGAAGCTTTAGCATCCTAAATTGGAATTTGTGTTAATCCAAAATTTAAAAAAACTAACAAGAAACGACAGTAAACACGTTGTTCTGTCCTGTTGCTGTGTTGCTGTTCTCCAACTCTGGGCTGCAGCGTCTGTGCTGTCTGTTTTAGAAAGAAAGCTTCTCATCTAAACTAATCATCAATAAACCGCCTTTACATAAGAGGCATTAGTTTTTATAAGTGTGTAAAAAATAAAACGATTTGTGTTGTCTGTAATGCGAAGCTGCTGATAAAAGGCAGGCAGTTGTAAACAGCCGAACACGAGATTTTTTCCCCTCGATCCAAAAATCCACCTCCAAGTTTTTTTTCCTGAAAATAATCCAAAAATAGAACGAGAGAGAGCAGATGAAAAACCTGCCTGCAGAGCTATCAGACAGCGGTATTCCGGATGGGGGGATTTCTCCACGAAGCTCGGCGGAGAGGACGCGGTCTGCTACCGGGAGCACTGCGCGTTTCCACTGACCGGAGCGACCGTGGGGGCACTGGAGCCACAGCGAGTGCATTTAACAGCCTATGAAAGCACATTCTCACCGTGTAACAGAGAGGCAGTAACGGGTGTATATCGACGTACAAAACTTTTTCTCTCTTTCGGAGCTTTTGGGGTCTCCGGCTTTTACGCACGGAGGTGTCGCACTTTCTCTTCACACTGTTAAGTCCAGTTGACCGCGGGTCCGAGAGGTATGTCCGGTGTCCACATGCTCTTGTTTTGTTGCCTCCCCCCCTCTTTGCTGAATGGAATGAAAAGGGGTCAGAAGTGACATTTTCTTTCTTTTTTCATCTCTACTTACGCGAAAAATCCCGTTTGCTTAAGTGCTGGGGTTTGCCTTGCTTGCGGCGAGACATGGTGGCTGGCGGCGGCGTTCAGCGCGGATCACATCGGGGAGAGCCGGGGTTAGAGAGGAGACTCCAGTGGGGCAAAGAATGTCTTCATCCAACGCCGCTGACATCCACAAGAAAAAAAAAAGAAAATAAATTAGAAATAATACAAAGATGGCGCGGAGGCGAAGATGGATCGCGGGATCGCCGTCATGGCTTTTTTGAGAAAGGAGAGCAGAGAAAAAAGAGAGAGAGAGTGAGAGAGAGGTAGATGGAGAGAGAGAAGGGGAGAGAGATGGAAAAAATGGCAAAAGCCCCCCCCCCCCCCCCGCCACCCCTCCCCTCAACCCCCCCCCCCTCTGAGCTGTGCAAGTTCAAGTGCACGGACGTGACGTTCCCGACGAACTTGAACGTCAGGCGATGGACGGACACCCGACATACAAAAACATGGGCTGGGCCGAGGCACCCGGGTGGGAGTGGGAGTGGGAGGAGGGACGGACGGGACGCGCAGTAACAACACCAATGGACGGTCATTAGAGAGCGAGAGAGCGAGAGAAAGGGGGAGAGGAGGAGGGAGGGGGGCTGGACATGAGAAATAGACCCAGTGGAAGCCAATGGACACAGAGATCAGGGGGGCCGGACAAGAGCCTCTTGGAGGGAGGGAGGAGTGTGTGTGTGCGAGTGGTGAGAGAGAAAGAGAGAGAGAGATGTTTAATGAAAGCAATATGCAGAGAGAGAGAGAGAGAGAGAGAGAGAGAGAGAGAGGTGGCCGCAAAACAGGGCAAGGGAAGCCGCGGACAGGAGCTCACTGGAGGGGGGCGGATATGATGCTGCTGCTACGGACCGGAGGAGTGCGTGTGTGTGTGTGTGTGTGTGTGTGTGTGTGTGTGTGTGTGTGTGTGTGTGTGTGTGTGTGTGTGTGAACAAGTGAAGTCTGTCGCATGTGTGGTGGCCACTGTCTCAGTCTGAGAAAAGCGAGCAATACTGCTGGCCACAAGCTCACCTGGACGCGCGCGTTTGTGTGTATATAGACTGTCTATTACCTTAAAACGCGTGCACGTGAAGGCTATGTTATGCAGATAGAGAAAAGAGATGCTTGTGTGAAAATGACAAGGAGCGCAGCAAACTATCCGGTTGCAGCGAACAGGACGAACAGGTTGAACGAGCAGCAGAAACACAGACAGGCTGTAACCCGGGTGGCTTCTTCACGTTATGCTTTACACATTCTGCTCTGCTCACAGACGATAATCACACCCCGGCCCGTAAAACAAAGAAACAATCCTATTATTATTATTAATACTAATACATTGATTATTATACACCTGTCTCTGCAATATAGCACACGTCCTTTATAATTCCATAACAAAGTGTTTATACATATTTACTATGATTTATTATGTCTGATCAGGAGTTACACTATACCCAACAATAGTGCATTATACTTATGAAAACAAGAAGAGCTAGAAGTGGCTTTAGATCTGCAGAGAAACATTTACACCATACTCCATTGAAGAATCATTGATTTTTTACAACCTAAAGAAAAAGTTTTATTATTTTTATTCAAAGAATCACGAGGAAGTCATATCTGATGTTGAGGTCTTGGGTACTTATGAGTGTTATTATCTATCTATCTATCTATCTATCTATCTATCTATCTATCTGTACCATGTACCATGTACAGTATGAGAGGGTGTGTACTGAGGAGGGGATCATTTAGACGGGGCACTATAGGGTCCAAAGCCCCTCTGTCTGTTTGTCTGTCTCTGTATCTGTCTGCGTGAAATCCATACTGCAGCCCCGTGCAGACCGTGGGAGTGCGAGCGGGCACATAAGCGCCCCGTGTAATAACTTTCAGATGTGCCTCAGGTTCGACCGGCATACGGTACAGGGGAGGGTGTGTTGGTGGTGGTGGTGGGGGGTGTGGAGAGGAGGAGAATGAGGAGGAAGAAGAAGAAGGAGAGGAGGAGGAGGAGGAGGAGGAGGAGGGGGAAGAGATTGTAAATACTCTTGTAATAAAGGGGGTTTGGTAATATAAGACGCGGGGCTTTAAACTGCAAAGGCGCCGCGCAGCCCGACGCGGATCCGGGTTTCAGAACACAGATATGAAGTGAGGAAACACTATGAGAAATGGGAAGAATAGAGCTACTGGTGCTGTGTGGACGAAGTGGAAGGGATGGTACAGGAGGAGACGGAAAGATTCGCCCGGAAAGAGGCGACGGGAGCAGCAGCAGCGGCGGCGGCTGAGCAGAGGAGAAGCCCGGAGCAGGAGCTGCAGCGGCGGCGGCGGCAGCGGTGACTCCGGTGGTGCTTCGGAGACCTGGAGCTACGCGCACTGACCGAAGAGGACGCGCACTTAATACCGAGGGGGTGGGGGTGGGGGGGTGGAGGGAGCCAAGACAGAAAGAGGAGGAGAAGGAGGAGGAGGAGGGAGGTGATGGGAGAGAGACAGAGAGAAAGACAAGGAGAGAGAGAAGCCGGAGGAGGAGGAGGTTCAACGTCAAGGGGGAAAAATGCATGACCAGTGAGTGAAATATTTTGCAGGTTGCAACTCGCTGCGTGGCTTATTAGACGGACGTGTGTGTGTGTGTGTGTGTGTGTGTGTGTGTGTGTGTGTGTGTGTGTGTGTGTGTGTGTGTGTGCGCGCGCGCGCAAGCAAGCAAGCATGGCTATTATCCCGCACAGTGTGATTATCCCGTTTGTATCCGTGCGTCAAAGTGCAGGCAGATTTAAACCTCACAGAGGAGATTCTCTTTTCTTCTTTTATTTGTTTAATGATAATTTCATGTTTAACAGTTTTTTTATCTAATGGCGAAGGCAGGTTAAATCTATGTATCAGCCATGAACTGGTGCACTTTCATACTTTAGTCTTTTTAGTCGTCTATTCAATCATGAAACCAATTGAAAATGCAAATAGATTTGTTGGTTATTTTCCCCCGTCTGTAGATTTAACTCGGTTCTGTATCTGTTGACGGACTACCCATTATAATGTTATTATTATGACCATATATAGTTTATTTTCTTTACAATTTAACAGGGATCAATTAAGGTATGATGTGAGATTACTGAGAGGAATATATCTTAACTGAGTTATTGTAGTATTTGTGAAGATAGGCGGCGTTTGGGCATGGGTTTGGAGAATTAATTTAAGTGGATCAAATAGGTACAGACGGTGATCGTTTCGTGGAACTTTGGATTTTTATATTTGTCTCATTTTGGGCACTTTTTTATTGAGGGAAAAAGTTAGTGTAATAATATTATGTTTGCGCTGATTTCCAGATTTACAGTTTTCATCAGGTGGATGATAATGTTAGGTTTTACATTGTAAAAATACATAGTGCTGTCAGTGATGGAGAGGCTACACTCCCTTCACATCCATGTGTCCCGATGAGGATTAAACACACGTTAAATATGCCCATAAACACTAAACCATAATCATTCAGAGTGTAAAGACAAAAACAGCTGTTCATTTGAGAAATTAAGCGTCCTTTTATGAAGCGTAATTGGGGCGATATGGGAAGATTTTAATTTTCTTTGCCGGGCATCGGGTGTCCTGGGTGGCCTGTTGCTGTCTGGATGGCGACAGGCGGCCACCGCGCCCACTAAACCTGATCCAGTAACACTAGAAGCCTTTACAGGCTGGGTAACACGGCGGAGTTAAACACATCCAGGAGGGAGCAGAGACTTCATCATTTTATTGATATTTATGATCAGCTTTGAAGACTCATTAGCAGTAAGTAAAACTGTCTTCATTTCACTCAAAGTCCATGAATCACTTTGGCACCAAAACTCCAGAACCTTTACGCTCCCAGAAGCCTTTATGCACGAAATGGAGCTGATAAACATATTGTGTTGTGTACGAGCCCTGCGTCTCATCAATCACGTAAAACTTCTCCCGATTTTAATGGAGCCCAAGCCATCCCCAACTGGTACCCACACTTAAAGGGGCCCTCGATTTACCCTCCCAACACACACATCCGAGAGCACTAACCTTGACCTCTCTCTACACCCCGCTCCATCTGTAGTCAACAAAGAGTGTTTTTCCTTTTTCTCTTCCTCCCCATCTCCCCCTTTCTTCATCTTCCTCCGCCTCTCTAACACACACACACACACACACACACACACACACACACACACACACACACACACACACACACACACACAGTCAAGGCGGGACATTGATCAAAGCCCGTAGAGCTGCTTGGACTCTGGGAGCGCGCAGGGGAATCTCTATATGTAAATGACAGCGCGTCGCCGGTTCTGTCATATATCAGCCAGGCTTCATGTCTAATGCTGCGGAGGTACAGCAGCTCTTTGCACGCATGGAGGAAGTAGGGCCTGAGTGAATGTTTGTCTACGTGTGCGCTTAGTTATTTCTCATCGAGTTATAATGATTCTTAACTTTAAAAAAATGGAGCTAATTTGGAAGCCACAGGCCGCCTCCAGGTGTGTTAAGATATAAAAAAGATATAGCAGTATATTTTCTGCGCCATATGTAGGCCACGCTCTGCCATCTTTAACTTTATTCCTCCTATTCAGCACTTTTATTCGCTTGTTAAGGCGGCAGCAACTTTCATCAGCCTATATATTCAGGAGGAATGCGCGCTGAGTGAATGGACAGCGGAGTACTTTGATGGTGGTTCATAAAACGGGGAGGGGAAGAATTTAGGTTTTGTAAGGAGCGTGAAAAGAGCGGAGAGAGTGCATTGCGACGGACCGGCGGTGGTCACATGCGCGTCTTCCCTGCACGCACGACAGCTCCGGGAAAATTGAGTGACTGGGGGCGCATTTCAATATATGGAAATGACCGGGGGCTCCTGAGATAAATCAGCTCCAATCCCTCCGCATACAACCTCCACCGCCCCCTCCCTCTTTTCCATGCTCCTCCTCTACCTTCAGTTCTCTCTCTCTCTCTCTCTCTCTCTCTCTCTCTCCAGCCGCTGCTTTTGTTGCTTTTGTCATAATTTCCCAAACCGTGCGTAAAGACGCGCAGTGTAAACTGACATTGCTGGCGTTACATACAAAGTCAGAATTAAAAGGCTCCATCAAACACGCTCAGCCTGCGGTGGATGGGGCCTCATAATGTTTCTTCTTTTTTAAATTAAAGGATCTGATCTCCAGCCTGTGATCATCGTAAGCAAAACACACATCAACTCCAAAATCATTTTTAATTCACATCCATTTCGCATCAGTACGTTCTATTCACAGGCATGAAAATGTAACATTTTAAATAGTTTTACAGCGCCGAAACAACTTGAACCAAAGTTAATGTTAGTTTTACGCTGTTTCGTAAATCCTCAGTTGGGTCCAGCTGGGCTCACTTTGCCATGAAATGTGATTAATTATTAGACTGTTATTCTCTTTTTGATCTGCAGTTATTTGCTCTGATATTCACTGCCAATCGTTTATGTTTTAAGATAGAAATCTCAGAAATAAGATACAAGAAATGACATTTGTGACAAGTATAGGTGGTGGAACATGTCCAGTGCTGTGACAAAAAAAGATACCGTTAGGTTTTCGGCTTCCGTGTGTTTACCTGTATTTCCACTGGGACTTAGATCCAAATCCCTGATAAATCTAGTCCCTGGCTTTTTGCGGAGGAATTTCAGGCTCTGCTAGTCCCCAACACATCCTCATATATACACACACATACCCTGTACACCATCACCATCCTCCCATCCCAAAAGCTTTGCAATAAAAGGGAGCGGGATGGATTTCACAACGTGCCATTATCACATCGGGGGATGTGTGCCCACGCCGTGGCGTCGGGCCGGTGGTATTAGATGAAATCAGGTGGGATTACACGGCTATAGACCAAATTATCAGACCCCTCCTCACACCGATCCCCTCGTCCTCTCTGTATAATGTGTGGCACTGATGTGAGGGCTGAGTTTCAAGTCAGTCAGAGACCACTTCAGTCGAAGTAGAAATGGAATGCATCCAAACTTTGTGCAACCGGATACACGGCCATTATAGAGCACGCTGTTTACACTGTGTGCGTGTCATCTTTACATTAACTGTAAAATATCGCATTCAGCATTCAAAGGACCCCTGGAGGGTCTCAGACCACAACACCTGCCCGCCCACAGCAGACTACAAGGGTCCGGTGTCTTCACAGAGTCATGCACCGTGCAGTGCGTTCCCTTCTCCAGCCCTCCACACCACCACACAATCCACATCCATCCATCCATCTGCCTGTAATGCACGGACGTGTTTATGGCCGCCGTAGTTAAGTCGTTGTTAATTTTACACTAAATGGGTTGTTATGAAGATGAATGACTGGAGGGGAATGGGACACTCGGGACAGCGCAGCGTTTTTTCCGCTGTAAGAGGAGCCTATAGCTATAGGGATCTGTGAGGGAGGGAAGGGAAGGGAAGGAAAGAAGGGAAGGGAAGGAAAGAAGGGAAGAGAAGGGTGGTCTGAAGGGCCTATTTGAGTCCTGATGTTGAGATGTCCGCAAACACCTCACGGCCATAAGTTACTGGTGGTTTGAGGTCGGACTGAAGGGAGGTTTGATGCTGACAGCTGCTGATTTGATTTGAATATCAGTGACTAATAATCCAAAAATAATTGAAAGTATAATGTTGTAATTTTTTTAATCCGGATTAAAGGAAATGTTTGCGGAACAGAACTGCGGCCAAAATTTTGCATCAAAACTCCAATTAATTAAAATGTAAAAAAAAAAAAAAAAAAAAAAAAAAAAAAATCATGAGCTGTTTAGAGTTCAGCCCGCGTGGATTTTATCACCAAAAATAGTTAAATCACCATCCACACAAGTGTCTCTGACACGCTCCTCTTGTTTATGGGAACATCAGCAGCTGATGGACTGTTGCATCTGAAGGGAATGAACTCATCTACAATCTGGCCCATATCTATAATAATCTTTCAAATACAAGATAAAGACCCCCGTCGAAATGTAAAGCTCCACTGGCTCCACGCTTTAACGTCCTCAAACACGGACTCCAGCTCCCCCTAGTGTCCAAATCCCGCCAGTGTAAGAGCGCAGGGGAATGTAAGGGGGCCCTGCAGGCTGGAGCCGCCGCGGAGGGCCCGAGCATCTCACCGAGCTCCAGGATGGATGTAAAGATTTGATTTAAAAATTATAAAAGTCTGGAAATATTCAGTAAAAACAATCAAATAGAAACGAGCCTTACGAGAGGTAGTTTATGTTGAATACAGAGAGAAGACGGAGCCAAATTAGGGTTTCATTTGACAATAAAAACACAATAGAACATATTAGATTTTTTTCATAATTATATATAATATATATTGTCAGGATTTATGGCTCGGATTATAGATAACCAATTCTCAAGTTTAAACGTCTTGATTGGAGTGTTGGGTGTTTAAGGTTAAAAATGAAACCAAAATGCTGTAATCTTGAAATCCTTAACAACAAATGATAGAATAAAGATCATTTTAATATCCCAAAACTGTATTTGTCAAAGACTGTTTTTATGCGTGAAGATAAAAGGATGTTTATTTATTGCTTTCAGCTATGTGATTCATCTCAATACAAATGTGTAAAATATATGGACCTGACTTCCTAATCCTTCTAATGTTTCTTACAATATTTCACGTCTAATTGTTTTATTATTGTTATTGTTATAATGGGGCTTTTCATATCTCTAATAATGTCAATAAGGGCTGTAACAATTCCACTATCCAGGTATAATTGGTGTAATATATTAAACACCGTCCGTTTGATTGAGGATTATTAATCCGGTCCAATAATCCCGCAGCAGCGATCAGCGGCTCTAAATGAAGTTGGATCCGGTAAATCTTCGCTCGGCCGTGTTTCTGCAGCGGGCCGCACCTCGGAGAGCTTAGTGATAAATCATGTATTTTTAATGAATATCAATAGAAGGAGTCCCCCCCCCCCCCCCCAGTACAGCCAGGAGCCCGTCTATCTAATTAGATTAAGCGGCGGTGAGGGCGGAGCGGGCCGGACGGGGGAATACTGCGGTAATGACTGCTGCTGCTCTCTAATGGGCCCTGAAGCCGAACCAAACCATTAACACCGACGGCTCACAAATCTAATGTGACATGACACCCGTCTGTTTAACCAGCGGCGGCGGCAGTTCACCACAAACTTACTGGACAAGTCTAAAACCACGTGACCCAGCATACAGGTATCATAACTGATCCATAACAAGCGACAAAAATCATCACAACCCAGTCTCACCTTTCTCTTTTTGTCCCTAAAAACACTCACCCCATAATAAACAGCTCATACAGCAGGAGAATACGATTCTTTACATTTTACAATTGTTGCAGCAACATGTATGTGATATTTTAGGATCATATACCTCATATATACATAAACCTCTAAGTTTACACACATTTATACTTTTCAAAATGCGGTTGTAGGAGAAAAGAAAGATGATTGGGCAAAATAAAGAAGATAAAAGAGGCAGAGCACAGGAATGAAAGAGTAGAAAGTAACAGAGTACATTTACTTAAGTTTTGTACTTTAAGGTACTTTAATCAAGTATTTTCATTTTCTACTTAATGCTTCTACATTTAAAAAGGAAATATTGTAATTTTTACAGCACTATTTGATATCTTTAGTTACTTCCCTGTGGTTACTTTGCAAATCAATATTAATAAATGAGCATGTATTATTATGGATAAAGATAATACTTTATTGACCCCACAGGCTACACAGCAGTTTGACTATATGTAGTAAAAAAAAAAAATACCCCCACTGTTACCAGCTGCAAAATCACATTAATGCATTGTTTATTATAATCCAGTACAATAATATATATTATTCTCAATTAGACCATTCTGCATAAGCAGTACTTTTACTTCTACTGGCTTATAGAAGCCAGTACTTTTACTTAAGTGCACATTTAAAAGTATTTCTACACTGTTGTATTACATCTTTTAGATCTGACTTTTTGTTCCACTGCTGGATTTAAAAGAGGATACAGGAGGGCAAATGCACATCTCTGTGGCCATATTTAGGGTTAAAACAGTTACAAAATCCTTTTCTGTGTTTTGGTGACTTTGGTAATTAGAGGAAGGGCAATAAGATGGTTATAACACGAGAATAAGACAATACAACAGAAAACTAACATGACGTGAAGTTGAATAGAACAGTACATATGACCAGGGACATGCTTCAGGTCACAGGTATATTAACACTATCAGACTATATAGGAATATTTGACTGTGGGTTTTCAGTAGGTTTCTCTGCAAATTTGAACTGTTTCATCAATATGTTTGGAGTGGACATTATTATAAAGGCATCTTCATCTTCCTACCAACAGATGGATTTAGGGGTCATCATGTATTTTTTAAAAAAGCTTTGGGAATGACTGATGTGATTTTACTTTTGTTCTGATGTTTCAGTTTCAATAAATGTGTTTATTTTCATGTGAAACCAGGGACATCAATCACTGTGAAACTTCACTAAATAGACTCTCTGCTGAGAGTCGTCTCGTGTATTATTGCATCAGGATTTACCGACTGGTTTGGAGGAATCTTCATGATTTCAGAGCTGAACAGCACTGACTGGTTGATATCTCATCTTGGATTTAAAAATATATATGTTGGCATCAGTTTAAATCAACATAATATACCTGAATAATCTCTAGATGAATGAATTATCAATTCTGATGTTAGTCTCAATCACTGTCATAAACTGATGATGATCTACGTTCCCTAAGTAACCAGCAGGTGTGAACACTTCCATCCATCCACAGATACAAACCGGGAGCTCGTATGAATGAGGTCGTTTTAAGGGGAAATTATAAATAAATAATATCTCTTTTTTTAATGTTGTTAAAAATGTCTTTCTTGATTTACACTAGCTAATTCATATTCATTTTAATCATATAGTCTCTGTTCAATGGCAGAAATCCCATTTTAAATTTTTCCATGCTGAGCAGAAAGCTAATACGTGTTCAGTAGTTGCATCTAAAATAGTGAACTTTAAATATCATAAAAACAATCTAAAAAGCCAATCGATGCTCATTTTGGTGAAAACCATGTTGACAATGAATCCGTCCTAATGGCTAAGCTGCCTGCTTTTATTTTGTAGGAATAATAGATTTTACTTGCTACCATGAATATACTTTTATCAAAACAACACAAACAGTAAGTACTGCACATACTTTACATGATACAATGCTGCACATTTTTTGCACATACTGAACTTTTTAGACATTATTTTTGTACATTTTCTTTATTCCTATATTCATTATTTCACCCTCAGTGGTTGTCAGCACAGTTTGTCATGTCTATAAGGTAAACTGAAAGTGAGAGGGGGATGAGAACAACATCCACTGCCTCCGTTGTTTTTACCAGCTAATTCAGTCCACACAGATCACCACAAGATGGCACTAAAGAGCTTAAAATAGCTCCTCTCTTTGTGAACGGTTTGAGCTCTCTCAGGGCTGTATGATGTAGATTACATTGGATTTTATATAGAGAGGCTGTGTGGTGGGTTTTATCATGTGTCTGACAAATCTACATGTTTTTGTTTTATTTATATTATTTGTGTTCTTATGTTGATATCAGAATGATTTTACTCTGATGGACAATAAAGTTTGACTGTGTGTGTTTCATGTAACTATAATAAAGAGTTCAATTGTCACATTTTAATATAATTTCACTGATGAAACCCTGATTTAAAGAACATATTTTGTCTCATGTGAAGTTGTTCATATCTTAAATAAACCCTGGGATGTCTCTCTGGATGGCTACGAGACATTTCTGATAAGCAGGACTCACCTCTAAGATAAGATAAGATAAGATGAACCTTTATTAATCCCCGGAGGGAAAGCCTGACACGTTGAGGTGTTCTGCCAGCCGATTAGACTGTTGTCAAGCTATTAAAAAGGGTGCCACCAGCCACTACAAGCCCCATAGATGTGGGTCAATAAGCCCTACTACACCCACCAGAAGGTGTTATCATCTATTCATACTCCTCCCATAAGAGTGGGAGGAAGGAGTGCTGGAGGGGTCAAACAAACACAGGCCTCTCATCCAGACTGGAGTTTGCATGCTGTGTGAAAACCAACTATGTGTATTTGTCTTTGTGTTTGTATTTTAACCCAAAACATGATGCTTTTCCCTTCGTGGCGGCAGTAGCTCAGTCTGTAAGGACTTGGATTAGGACGCGGACGTCACGGGTTCAAGACCCCCATGGACCAAGACCAACTGGTTGCTGGAGAGGTGCCAGTTTACCTCTTGGGCACTGCCGAGGTGCCCCTGAGCAAGGCACCAAACCCCCAACTGCTCTGGGTGCTTGTCAGGAGCAGCCCCCTCACTCTGACATCTCTCCATTGACATGTATATGTACTGTGTGTGAAAAACAGAGTGTAAAACTGAATTTCCCCCACTGTGGGACTAATAAAGGAATATCTTTCTTTCTATCTTTCTTTCTTTCTTTCTTTCTAAACCTAAAGAAGTTGTACTTTTGTTACCTAAACCTACAGAAGTTGTAGTTTTATTGTCTAAAACTAAAGAAGCCTTCCTTTGTATTCAAAACAGAAGAAGAAGAAGTTTCATTCAGTTTTGCATTACGTGTGTCTTTTAAGTTTTATTTTCACTTTAACAGCAGTAGATTGATATATACTGTAGATAGATAACAACCTTGTTAACCTACAATTAGTCTAGTAGGCCCCTACTAGCCCACAGACATGGGAAAGATGTGTGATGATGAGGCCTATTTAACAGCCTGATTGCAGGCCAAGACAGTGAACTTTAGACCAGTATCTTGTCGCTATCATTGTGTGTGAGTGTTAGGGCTGGGCAATATGAACGCAATCAAATATCACAATATTTTTAGCAAGTACCTCAATATCGATATTGCGATGATATTGTACAGTTGGCTATTGGTGCTTTAACTAAATATTTTCACAGTGAGATTATTTAGAAATAACCATTGGTAATGTGGATATGATGACCAGATGGTTGAAGGCAAACAACAGCTAGAACAGTCTGGTAAGTTCAGTTGCATCACTTTACTGCAATGCTGCCTTTAAAACCAGGAAAAGACAACACTTAAAACATTTATGCACATATTACAATATCCAGAATCTAAGATGATAGCTAGTCTCATACCACCATTTTGATATAGTATCAGTATATCGCCTAGCCCTAGTGAGAGTGTGTATGAATAGAGAGCCAACATAAAGGGAAAATGAAAGTCTAGAGGCACAGATGGCCTATAAATAAAAGTATGTCTCTTACATTTAACATTTGTACTTTCTTGTCAGTTTAAAAAAAATATATGTATATGATAATGATTTGGTTAGAAGTGACTCCTCACTTCCTGAGCTGATGATGAAATAACTGATAAGCTGCTCATCATAATGAGACAAGTTATGTGTCCCTCAATAGCAATAAAACACTTCACCGACTATGTTGCTTACACGTTGACACCTACCCAAACCAACTACCCTAAATAACATATGTTTGAATGACATCTTCCAGTTGGCTTTATCTGCAGGAGGATGAAGTCCATCACTTCTCCATAACCTGCTTCAACTTCTGTTAAACAATTAATTAGACCCAGATGAAAGATGTGAAATATCGATTAACTCTGAAAGATGTTCAAGAGTCTGAGAAGTCCTGGTGTATCTGTCAGAGGCCATTTAAGAAGAAAGAAGTTAGCTATAAAGGAGAAATGATGTGTATAAGATTTGAATGGGCTTCTTGGCTTGAGAAGTACAGAGTGAAAAAACACTGTTCCAATTGATTTTATAAATGCTAGTAATCCTTAGTCACACCACGGGGGGGCAGTAGTAGTCTGAGATGAAGCTAACAAAGGGAAAAACTAACATAACGACTAACATAGCTAGTGTGGTGGTACATGTTCACAGAAAGATTAATCAGCACCTACAGTAATAACGTTGAATGTAATCTGTCAATCATCTCATCAAGGTGGGGCCTCGGCTCTGACGTCACTTCCTGGCTAGGTGGCCGACAGACGGCACTTGAACTTCTCGGAAGCAGCAGATCGTCTTGATCGGTGAGTTTCTCAGAAAACTTCTAACTAACTAACCTGGAGTTCAGACATTAGTTATTACAGTAGGGCCGATGTTCGTATATCTTGTTTGTCTACATCCTCACGATGAGTGATTACAGGCTAACGCTAGTTAGGTCCTTGTGTAGTTAGTAGCTTGCTAACAACATAAGCTAACGCTAGCAAAGTAAGCTAGCCAAAGTAAGCTAACGCTAGCTTAGCTAAAGTTGGCTAAATGTACAGCGGGTTGCTCGCTAATTTACAACGCTAGTGACACCGTTGATGGCAGAGTGATTTCTGTGATAAACACAAGAGCATTTCCAAACAAACTAACTCTGCTTAACAGCGTGAGCCAGTAGCCCGATGGGGACCGGTGTTAGCGGGCGCCCCCAGCCGAATGCGGCTGTGGTTGTCCTAGTTAGTAGAGCTGCTGAAAGCAGGGAGATAATACTCCGCTGCCATCGCCTCTCTGTTTAGTTTTTCAGTACAGTGTCGAAACATAGCAGATTCAGAAGAGAGCAAATTTGCTCAGCATACAGGCGACATTCACTCTTAAAACAGAAAGCAGCCAAATCAACGTGTGACCACACTGTCTGTGTTCACTCTTCATTTAACTGGTTTCCACCACATATAAGCGGCTGTTAGAGCTGCAGCAGGTAGAATAATTTTCCCCCTGGGGATCAATGAAGTACTATCTCAATACTGTTGGCAGTGTGTTCTGAGAGATAAGTAGACTTCTGCACGTCCTCTTGGCTCTGTCTTTGGCTAATAAGGTCATTTCAGAGAGAGTGTTCCTATTGGCTGGTCATTCATAGAGGAAACTCTTGCAAACTCTGATCAACTGGTCAAACTCGGCAGCGCTGATCAAATATGAATATTCTGTTACTGTAATACCAATTTCTCTCTTCAAATGTTTTCAGAAACATCTTCAGCTTCCGTTGTAAAATGAGAAAATTTGCTCCAGCTGGTGGGCGGTGTTTGGTGTTTCCTCAGCTGATCTCAACATGGCTGCTGGTGTCACAAACTTTCTCATTTTACAAACAGTAACTACAAGATGTTTCTGAAAACATTTGAGGGTAGAAAGACATTACAGTAACAGAATATTCATATTTGATCAGCGCTGCCTAGTTTGACCATTTGATTGGAGTTCATGAGTGATTGACAGCTGATCAGAGATAGCAGGCTCCACATCGGCTCTGATTGGATGTTTTCCTCCGGGCTGTGAAATCTTGCAGATGCCGTTGGAGCACCAGAGAACACAGAGGAACATGATTAGTTTCAGACTGCCAGTCTTGTACTACTGTCAGGATATAATGATGTGTGCTCATTAAAAAAATCATATTTTCTCCAATTCTACCTACTTCAGCTTTAACTAGTTAATTCAAAACATCATTCTTTTGCTGCAAATCCATGAAACAAATGTAGACCAGAGGTGACACACTTCAGTTATGTTGATGCATATTTTTTGCTCACTTATAAACAAGTTCAATAAAGTAAGCCCATAAAACAGCACATTAAATATTTTATCATATTACTACACTACAAAACCACAGCTTGCATGTGTTCTCTAGAGAAAGGTTAGGGCATGGCTCTGCCTCCTCCCTCAGTCCTGGATGGCCAATG
This sequence comes from Pterois miles, assembly GCA_947000775.1. NCBI lineage: Eukaryota > Metazoa > Chordata > Actinopteri > Perciformes > Scorpaenidae > Pterois > Pterois miles. The sequence goes on from CAMQGK010000341.1 coordinate 1,831,097, forward strand.
CTACTAATCACTAACATGCTTTTTTTTCATGATGATAATGGCTTAGGGATGATCCAAGGGACCCACGACCAGCAAGCAGAAAAAGAGGGGCCACTTGATGTTAGTCCCTGAGATGCCCAGTGTCATCGGTTCACTTTCACCAGCCCAGTGAGTGTTGTGACAGACTCAAATGAACAGATTGATTCATTCATTCATTCAGATTTAAAGCCGGGGGAGGCAATTCATTTTTCCATAAAACCCTTTCAGTATATTGTAATTCGTGGTACCTCAAGTAGGCAGTTTTCTGTAGACAGAAGACAGAATTTAGAAGTACTGCCCTCACCCAGCAGCGCTCCTCTCTCCCCTCTTCATGTGTCAATTTTTGAATAATAATCAAATAATTCCCTGTGTTTTTTTTTTTTTTTTTTTTTTTTTTGGAATGCTCATCCCTACTAATATCCTGTGGGTCTGTAAAGCCCTTTGACATGACACACTAGGATTCAAGGCTCTAGGAAGCTACAATATCCAGTATCACCAAAGTGAGCTGCCGTAGAAGACTAAACTATTGGAGAGATGAGAGAAATGCTACTTTCCCCAAGCTGTTGCTGTAGCTACCAAAGCCTTGAAGCTCGCTCACAGCAGCAACAGAAGGCACAACTATCAACATTTTCTCTCCATCTCTGAAATGCTTTGCAGATATTGTCAGACTCTCTTTTTCATCAGTCTCTTTTTCTTTTTGCATTTCTAGAACAGCCAATAGGAACGCTTTTTCTCTGAAATGACCTGTGATTGGCTAAACTCTGTCTTCACAGGCTAGATTTTCATTGCCTGAAAGCCTGAAAACAGCCAAGACGAGGTGCAGAAGTCTAGTTTTCTCCCAGAACACTTGAATTACAATATGCTGAAAGGTCATTATGGAAATTTTGCCCAATGATGCCAAAAATATACTGCCTCTCCATGCTTTAAGTGGCTTGTACGAGGGATTTAGAAGAACTTGTCACATTCCTAAATTTTCTCATATTTTGAATTTTTTCTTAGGCATAAACACAATTTACGAGTGGTCCACATCTGTCCGTGGAGTCATGTGGAATTAGTCTGCTGTTTTCCAAACCTAAGTTTTTTTACTAATGGATTTTATATTTCATAACTTTGAAGCAATTTTGAGTTTGAAAATCCTTTATGAATTACACTTCATAATCCATTATCCTGTTGGACTCTGCCATTCAAATGACGTGATTCTAAATTTATTCAAATATCCTAACGATATCATCCTTAAGTTAAACTGGCCCATTGATGCTATTGTAGCTTGTAACACTACAATATCAATATGATCATCTCAAAGTGCAAAACAAGTCAAATTACGCCCCCATTGAAGGTTAATTTGTCTCTATATATAGTAAGGTCAACAGGAAGTGTAACCAGGCGCGTCAGGCCTTGTAAGAGAGCGTGTCTTTAGACAGCATGCTGATATATCGGCAGAGACCGATGAATGGGGCAGAGACTTATCTGGTATCATCTGGGTGTTAATTATGTTAACATGCTCAAGAAAAAGTTGAGACAAGAATACAAAATTGTTCTTGCATGAGGCTTAATATGTCAACTACCTTTCTGCAATAACATAACACAAATATTCTCAATGAGTAAAACATGCAGAATGTGTCATAGGAAGCTTGTAGATTAATATCTTTTTGCACTGTGTACTGATTCATTTTAGTTGTTTCATCAGTTCAGTATCCATCATTGTGCATAAGAAGGAAAAGGAGTGAGATGGAGTGTGGGGGATGTCTCAATAAAGGCATCTAGCAATATACTGTATATTGATTGCAATCAGAAATAATGCAATGATGAAGATACATATCATGAAATCACCGATATTCAATAAGCTCTTTTTTTGAATTTCATAAGCATTTTGTATTGCTTGCTTCAGTGCTGTAAACGGCAAGGTGCATCAGTGTTTCACAGAAAATATAAATGTATTATGTTTGTTCTTTTATGCACTGACAGGATATCCATGCATCAAGGTTTTTCCTTTTATTGGTGTTGCTGAAACAGTCCGTGACATCCCCGATGCCACAGAGCCTCCAGCAGCCGAGCCTCCAGCAGCCGAGCCTCCAGCAGCCGAGCCTCCAGCAGCCGAGCCTCCAGCAGCCGAGCCTCCAGCAGCCGAGCCTCCAGCAGCCGAGCCTCCAGCAGCAGAGCCTCCAGCAGCCGAGCCTCCACCAGCCGAGCCTCCAGCAGCCGAGCCTCCAGCAGCAGAGCCTCCAGCAGCCGAGCCTCCAGCAGCCGAGCCTCCAGCAGCCGAGCCTCCAGCAGCCGAGCCTCCAGCAGCCGAACCTCCAGCAGCCGAGCCTCCAGCAGCAGAGCCTCCAGCAGCCGAGCCTCCAGCAGCAGAGCCTCCAGCAGCAGAGCCTCCAGCAGCAGAGCCTCCAGCAGCCGAGCCTCCAGCAGCCGAGCCTCCAGCAGCCGAGCCTCCAGACAGTGAACCACTGAGCTGAACTTCCCAACACCACCCAGGGTGGACTGATGCTCCATCCTGTATGAGGAGAGTCTGCAGCTGCTGACACCACGACCCACCTCCTCAGAGCTGAAGGTGTGAATGGACACCTGTGCACGCATCTCATGACTCATGGTAAGAACATCATTTTTTCATTGATATTAATTTTAGATGGAATTTCAGAGTGTAATGTAGTTGATTTGTCACAGCGGAGGTAGTGAGTATGTTGAAAAATGTGTACTGTAGTGTGACATACAGTAGTATAGTATGTTCAAGGATAAAGAAATATATGTAGAAAAATTTATAAAATAAAAAAAGTCATAGTGTAGTATATTGAAAAATTTTATGAGACAGTCATAGGATAGTGTGTTGAAAAAATTTACGTTAAAAGTCTTATTATACTATGTTGGAAAATTTCATGTAATATAGTATGTTGAAAAAATTGAGGAAAAAAAAACATAGTATAGTATGTTGTAACAATTAATGTAATATAGTATGTTGAAACAATTAATGCAAATTCATAGGATAGTATGTTGAAAAAATGAATGAAAAGTCTTAGTATAGTATGTTCAAAGATAAAGAAATGTATGTTGAAAAATTTATTTTAAAAAAGTCATATATATATATATATATATCAGTATACTACGTTGACAAATTTAATTTAAAAAAGTCATGGTATAGTATATTGAAAACTTTTATGAGACAGTCATAGGATAGTGTGTTGAAAAATTTTACGTTAAAAGTCTTATTATACTATGTTGGAAAATTTAATGTAAAAAACTCATAGAATAGTATGTTGAAAAAATTAATGAAAAAAAGTCAGTATAATATGTTGAAAAAGTTAAGGAAAAAGTCATTATATAGTATGTTGAAAAATTTAAGGAATAAACATCAGTATAGTATTAATTAATTAATGAAAAAAGTCATAGTATGTTTTAAAAAATCAAGCAAAAAGTCATAGTATAGTATGTTTGAAAAAAAAAAGGAAAAAATACTCATAGTATGCTGAAAAATTTAATGAAATATAGTATGTTAAAAAATTGAGGAAAAAAATCATAATATAGTATTTTTTCAAAAATTAAGGGAAAAAAATCCATAGTATAGTATAAAAATTAAGGAAAATTGATAGGATAGTATGTTGAAAAATTTAATGAAGAAAGTCTTATTTTTTTTTTTATATATAATATATATATATATCAATATACTACGTTGACAAATTTAATTTAAAAAAGTCATAGTTGTGAAATTTAGGAAAGGGTAATATAGTGTGTTGAGAAATTTCATGTAGTATAGTATGTTGAAAATCTACCTTTATTAGTCCAAAAAAGGGAAATTAATTTACAGTGTGTTTAACTCATACATGGTACATGCACGCAAACACACACACATGGAGAAAGGGAGAGATGTGAGGGGGGGGGGGGGGCCCGGGGGAGGGCCCGGGGGGGGGGGGGGGGGGGGGCGGTGCGGGGGGGGGCCCCCGGGGGGGGGAGGGGGAAAGGTGGCACGCCCCCAGCAAGCAAATAAAAATTATTTTGTGGGCGGTGTGGGGGGTGAAACGGGGGGCCCCCCGGGTCCCCAACAAACCCCCACACAAAATACTCTAAGGAGAGAAATTTCATGTATATATAGTATGTTGAAAAAATTGAGGAAAAAAAAGCATAGTATAGTGTGTTCAAGGATAAAGAAATGTATGTTGAAAAATGTATTTTAAAAAAGTCATAGTGTAGTATATTGAAAACTTTTATGAGACAGTCATAGGACAGTGTGTTGAAAAATTTTACGTTAAAAGTCTTATTAGAGTATGTTGAAAAATTGAATGAAAAAAGTGATAATATAGTGTGTTAAGAAATTTAAGGAAAAAACACCAGTATAGTATGTTGAAAAAATTTATGTAATATAATATGTTGAAAAAATTAATGAAAGTCATAGTTAAGTATGTTGAACAAATTAAGGAAAAAAATCATAATATAGTATTTTTAAAAAAAAAAGGAAAAAAAAATAAAAAATGAAGTTTAAAAAAATTAATGGAAAAAAGTCATAGTATGTTGACAGTATTTAATATAATGTAGTATTTTGAAAAAATTAAGGGAAAAAAATGTTGAAAACGTTAATGAAAAAAAGTCAAAGTATAGTACATTGAAAAATTTCATGTAAAAGTCATAAGATGGTTTGTTGAAAAATGACATGACAAAAGTCTTCGTATAGAGTGCTGAAAAAGTCATAGTATGTCAAAAAATGACATGAAATAAAAGTCTTAGTATAGTATGTTGAAAAATATTGTGGCAAAGCATATTGAATGACTTGAAAAAAGTCACTGAAAGTATGTTGACATAAATGTCAATGAAATGAAAACTTAGTCATACTCACAGTATAGTATGCTATAAAATGTCAGTGTGTTATTTCATAAATAAGTATGGTATGTCAAAAAATAGCATAGGAAGTCATTAAAAAATAACCATTAATATCGAAGCATATAGTTTATCATAAAGAAATGTCATAGTATAGTATTAACATAACACATTCTCAAAGGAAACTTGGGTCATTTTTTGCAGTATTTAACAAAGCTATTGGAACATTGAGGCCGTTTCCTTTATTTCTGCTGTACAAACAAGACAAGAAAAAGAATGAGGCCAGAGACCAGTTTCAGCTTCTCTTTATTATATATGTACAAGTCAGCAGATAAGATAAGATGAACCTTTATTAATCCCCGGAGGGAAATAGCACCGTTTACAACAGAACACCACGTTTCTTAGGTGAGAACCAGTGAAGATGTCAGACAGATCTAAGTAACACTCAATATTTAGTCATGATGTTCGATTTTTCAAATGGTCGTTAAATATGCATGCTCGTAGATCAGCTGTTTGAGCGGCGCATGTCGTCATGCAAACCCGACAGAAACTCTCCACCCGCTCGCTCTGCTTGCAGTAGCTGCATCAGGCCGACGACCCATCGACGTCACCGACCTTGAGCATTCTTCTTCTGTGGTGCTTTTCCAGGATTTGGCCACGACCTCTTTCAGCTGTTCATGGAGAGTCTGCAGCTGCTGACACCACGACCCACCTCCTCAGAGCTGAAGGTGTGAACGGACACCTGTGCACACATCTCATGGTAAGAACATTATCATTTTATCATCAGTAGTATTAGCTGAGAAACCAGAGTGCAATATTGTTGTTTTGTCACAGTGTAGAAGTATGATATACTACAACTCTGTCATAACACTGACATACTTTAGTGTGACTGTTTTATGTATTTTGGACATACGATCGTTTTTTCATTTTCACATCTAACGCTGTGGATTAAGACATTATTTCAACCACATTGCTGGAACAGTGAGAGACAAGCCATGACGGTTTTGGTGAGTTTTATGTTGCTTACGTACCACCCGGTTTACCGGTAGTAATGTTAATACACGGGAAATATACAGTATGGTTTCAGACCAGACGAATAGTTTCATAAATTATTACGACTATTTGAATAATCGAAGATCATGATTCATCCCGAACTGACTTTTCTAGATTTTTTTACATTCTGTATTAGTTTTTTTTTAAAAAAACTTTTTTCCAACATATTATACTGTGACTTTATTATTTTTTTCGACATACTATCCAAAGACTTTTACTACTTTTCTCGACATGCGATGCCTTTTATTATTTTTATTGACATACCATCCTGTGATGTTTTTCAGATATACCATAGTAGACTTTTTCCAACATTCTGTACTATGACTGACTACTGTATACCGTGCCTGTATTACTTTTTCTGATACGTATACTGTCACCTTTTTTGATATACTATACTGACTTTTTCGACATATTGTACTGTGACTTTTTTAACCTACTATATTATGTCTTTTCTCTAACTTCTTGATAAACACTGACTATTTAAATATACTGTGACTTTTTTTCAACATGCAATGACTATTTCATATACTGTACTATAACTTTATTACTTTGTTCGACTGCTATACTGGGAGTTTTTTTCAGCACACTGCTTTGCCTTTGAAACACTATAGTATAACTTTTTTCATATCAATTTAAGACATACTACGGCTTTTTTTTACATGCTATCCTATGACTCATTACTTTTTTCAACATGAAAGACTTTCAGTGTTAGTCACCAGACATTTCGTCTTCCTCTGTGTCAGGCTATGACAGGTCGAGAGGTATTAGTCATCACCACCACCCGGGGGATCCGTGGGAAACCGATCATGGACAACAATGTGGTCAACGTGGCCCTCGTCCTGATGACTGATAAACAACAAGGAACAGGACAACTTATTTGACTCTGCTGATTATTAAGATATTTGATTAATCTGAATGTTGGATATGATGCAGAGAAAAATACTGACTGCAGTGTTTCATACATTAACTCAATCCTACACTATTACTTGATTCCATATTTTAACCTACTATACGACGACATTTTCATATTTTAGTTTTTTTATGAGGACGCAATTTGACATACTATACTGGGACTTACACTTTTCATGTCGCTTGCTACACTACGCCTTTTTTTACAATAACGTTTTCATGTACCTTTTCGACAAACTATATGATGACTTTCTTCCAACATACTATACAATGACTTTTTTCGTGAAATTTTTGAACATAATCTAATTTGACTTTTTTAATCATAATATTGTTTAACATACTATAATATGACTGTTAACGTGAAATTTTTCAAGATTCAATACTATGACCTGTTTTTCATAAAATTTTTCGACACTATACTATGACTTTTTTTTTCATGAAATTTTGCGACATTCTATACTATGACTTTTTCATGAAATTTTTCAACATAAAATAATTTGACTTTTAATCGTAATATTGTTTGACATACTATAATATTACTGTTAACATGAAATGTTTCAAGATTCAATACTATGACCTGGTTTTCATGAAATTTTTCGACATACTATAGCATGTGTCATACTCAAGGCCCGCGGGCCAAATCTGGCCCGCCACCTCACTTTATGTGGCCCGTGAGGGCTTGCAAAGAATATAGAATGCATATCATTCAATTCTATGCCGCTTGACAGAAGTAGTGTCCTTAAACTGCATGTCCCACAATTCATCTTGATTTTTTGACATGCGCACTGTAGCGTCTCAGTATCAGCGGTTTCCAGCAGCAGCGCTGTGTTGCCAATTTAGAGACTTAGTCGCTATATTTAGCCAGTTTTCAGACCCCTCGAGCAAGTCTTTCAAATAAGAAATTAGCGACAAATCTAACAAGTTTTGCTGGTGTTACTGGAGACTTTTGGAGATTCTCATGAAAGCAGGTACCGTTCTTCCTCTTCTCAATGAGCAGCAGGTGCTGCCGTGGACCCTCCCCGGTCCCAAAGCTCTCATAGGGGGCCCGGTCCTCGTCAGCAGTCCCTCCTAGCTGCAGTCTCTGTTCACCCCTCCGCATCCAGACTGAATGAATCCCGCCTGCACAAAGCCGCCGCTGGCTGATGGAAATGTAAAATTTTGGGACTCTAACCCTGAATTTAAAAATATAGGGGAAAAAAAGAAGTTACTCTGCCAGAGTGTCCCCTTTGGGTCACTTTTGCTGGTCCCAAGTCTGGATAAAGGAGGAGGGTTGAATTGTGGTATTAAAAAAAAAAAAAGAAAGTTCATTTGTAGTTCTAAACATATTTAGGGAATTGTTCACTTTTTGTCTTCAGAGCTAGTTACTAAATAAATTATTACTAAAACTAATAATAATCAAATGCAGAGGCAATTTTGTAAAATGATCAAGAGTAGATATATTTATTTACCGGTAGTCTTATAATTACAACCGGCCCTTTGAGGGTAGCCATGATGCTGATGTGGCCCGGGATGGAATTGAGTTTGAGGCCCCTGGTATAGTATGTCGAAATTTATCCATCAAAACGTCAAATTTTTTTGGTGTTGAAGAAAACCATGAAAACGGTCGTATTATAGCATGTAGAATGATTCTATGGTGAGCAAAAGTCATTTCGTGAAATGTTGAAAAATTTTACAAAAAAAACGTCATTGTATACTATGGCGTTTTTTTGTAAAATTTTCCAATATTTCATGAAATGACTTTTGCTCACCATAGAATCATTCTACATGATATAATACGACCGTTTTCATGGGTTTTTTCAACTTCAAAAATTTTTACGCTTTCATCAAATAATTTCGACATGGTATACTATGGCGTTTTTTTTGTAAAATTTTCCAACATTTCACGAAATGACTTTTGCTCACCATAGAATTATTCTACATGCTATAATACAACCGTTTTCATGGTTTTTTTCAACTTCAAAAAAATTTGACGTTTTGATGGAAAAATTTCGACATACTATACTATGGCGTTTTTTTGTAAAATTTTCCAACATTTCACGAAATGACTTTTTCTCACCATAGAAACACTGTACATGCTATAATACCACCATTTCCATGGTTTTTTTCAACATCAAAAAAATTGGACGTTTTCATCGAAAAATTTCGAAATACTATACTATGGCGTTTTTTTTTGCAAAATTTTCCAATATTTCATGAAATGACTTTTGCTCACCATAGAATCATTCTACATGATATAATACGACCGTTTTCATGGGTTTTTTCAACTTCAAAAATTTTTACGCTTTCATCAAATAATTTCGACATGGTATACTATGGCGTTTTTTTTGTAAAATTTTCCAACATTTCACGAAATGACTTTTGCTCACCATAGAATTATTCTACATGCTATAATACAACCGTTTTCATGTTTTTTTTCAACTTTAAAAAAATTTGACGTTTTGATGGAAAAATTTCGACATACTATACTATGACGTTTTTTTGTAAAATTTTCCAACATTTTACGAAATGACTTTTGCTCACTAGAGAATCATTCTACGTCCTATAATATGACCGTTTTCATGGTTTTTTTTCAACATCAAAAAAATTTGACGTTTTCATCGAAAAATTTCGACATACTATACTATGGCGTTTTTTTGTAAAATTTTCCAACATTTCACGAAATGACTTTTTCTCACCATAGAAACACTGTACATGCTATAATACGACCATTTTCATGTTTTTTTTTCAACATCAAAAAAATTTGACGTTTTCATCGAAAAATTTCGACATACTATACTATGGCGTTTTTTTGTAAAATTTTCCAACATTTCACGAAATGACTTTTTCTCACCATAGAAACACTGTACATGCTATAATACAACCATTTTCATGGTTTTTTTCAACATCAAAAAAATTTGACGTTTTCATCGAAAAATTTCGACATACTATACTATGGCGTTTTTTTGCAAAATTTTCCAATATTTTACGAAATGACTTTTGCTCACTATAGAATCATTCTACGTCCTATAATATGAACGTTTTCATGGTTTTTTTCAATATCAAAAAAATTTGACGTTTTCATCGAAAAATTTCGACATACTATACTATGGCGTTTTTTTTTTAATAAAATTTTCCAACATTTCAAGAAATGACTTTTGCTCACCATAGAAACACTGTACATGCTATAATACGACCATTTCCATGGTTTTTTTTCAACATCAAAAAAATTGGACGTTTTCATCGAAAAATTTCGAAATACTATACTATGGCGTTTTTTTGCAAAATTTTCCAATATTTCATGAAATGACTTTTGCTCACCATAGAATCATTCTACATGATATAATACGACCGCTTTCATGGGTTTTTTTCAACTTCAAAAAATTTTTACGCTTTCATCAAATAATTTCGACATGGTATACTATGGCGTTTTTTTTGTAAAATTTTCCAACATTTCACGAAATGACTTTTGCTCACCATAGAATCATTCTACATGCTATAATACAACCGTTTTCATGGTTTTTTTCAACTTCAAAAAAATTTGACGTTTTGAAGGAAAAATTTCGACATACTATACTATGACGTTTTTTTGCAAAATTTTCCAACATTTTACGAAATGACTTTTGCTCACTAGAGAATCATTCTACGTCCTATAATATGACCGTTTTCATGGTTTTTTTTCAACATCAAATAAATTTGACGTTTTCATCGAAAAATTTCGACATACTATACTATGGCGTTTTTTTGCAAAATTTTCCAATATTTTACGAAATGACTTTTGCTCACTATAGAATCATTCTACGTCCTATAATATGAACGTTTTCATGGTTTTTTTCAACATCAAAAAAATTTGACGTTTTCATCGAAAAATTTCGACATACTATACTATGGCGTTTTTTTGTAAAATTTTCCAACATTTCAAGAAATGACTTTTGCTCACCATAGAAACACTGTACATGCTATAATACGACCATTTTCATGGTTTTTTTCAACTTCTAAAAAATTTGACGTTTTCATCGAAAAATTTCGACATACTATACTGTGGCGTTTTTTTGCAAAATTTTCCAATATTTCACGAAATGACTTTTGCTCACCATAGAATCATTCTACATGCTATAATATGAGTGTTTTCATGGGTTTTTTCAACTTCAAAAAAATTTGACAATTTCTTCGAAAAATTTCGACATACTATACTATGGCGTTTTTTTGCAAAATTTTCCAATATTTCATGAAATGACTTTTGCTCACCATAGAATCATTCTACATGCTATAATACGACCGTTTTCATGGTTTTTTTTCAACGTCAAAAAAATTTGACGTTTTTATGGAAAAATTTCGACATACTATACTATGGCGTTTTTTTTGTAAAATTTTCCTACATTTCACGAAATCACTTTTGCTCACCATAGAATCATTCTACATGCTATAATACAACCGTTTTCATGGTTTTTTTCAACTTCAAAAAAATTTGACGTTTTGAAGGAAAAATTTCGACATACTATACTATGACGTTTTTTTATAAAATTTTCCAACATTTTACGAAATGACTTTTGCTCACTAGAGAATCATTCTACGTCCTATAATATGACCGTTTTCATGGTTTTTTTCAACATCAAAAAAATTTGACGTTTTCATCGAAAAATTTCGACATACTATACTATGGCGTTTTTTTTGTAAAATTTTCCAACATTTCAAGAAATGACTTTTGCTCACCATAGAAACACTGTACATGCTATAATACGACCATTTTCATGGTTTTTTTCAACTTCTAAAAAATTTGACGTTTTCATGGAAAAATTTCGACATACTTACTGTGGCGTTTTTTTGCAAAATTTTCCAATATTTCACGAAATGACTTTTGCTCACCATAGAATCATTCTACATGCTATAATATGAGTGTTTTCATGGTTTTCAACTTCAAAAACATTTGACAATTTCTTCGAAAAATTTCGACATACTATACTATGGCGTTTTTTTGCAAAATTTTCCAATATTTCATGAAATGACTTTTGCTCACCATAGAATCATTCTACATGCTATAATACGACCGTTTTCCTGTTTTTTTTAACTTCTAAAAAATTTGACGTTTTGATGGAAAAATTTCGACATACTATACTATGACGTTTTTTTTGTAAAATTTTTCAACATTTCACGAAATCACTTTTGCTCACTATAGAATCATTCTACGTCCTATAATATGAACGTTTTCATGGTTTTTTTCAACATCAAAAAAATTTGACGTTTTCATCGAAAAATTTCGACATACTATACTATGGCGTTTTTTTGTAAAATTTTCCAACATTTCACGAAATGACTTTTTCTCACCATAGAAACACTGTACGTGCTATAATACTACCATTTTCATGGTTTTTTTCAACATCAAAAAAATTGACGTTTTTATGGAAAAATTTCGACATACTATACTATGGCGTTTTTTTGCAAAATTTTCCAATATTTCACGAAATGACTTTTGCTCACCATAGAATCATTCTACATGCTATAATATGACTGTTTTCATGTTTTTTTTCAACTTCTAAAAAATTTGACGTTTTCATGGAAAAAGTTCGACATACTATACTATGACGTTTTTTTGTAAAATTTTCCAACATTCCACGAAATGACTTTTGCTCACTATAGAATCATTCTACATGCTATAATACAACCGTTTTCATGGTTTTTTTCAACTTCAAAAAAATTTTACGTTCTCATTGAAAAATTTCGACATACTATACTATGGCGTTTTTTTGTAAAATTTTCCAACATTTTACGAAATGACTTTTGCTCACTATAGAATCATTCTACACGATATAATACGACCGTTTTCATGGGTTTTTTCAACTTCAAAAAATTTTTACGCTTTCATCAAATAATTTCAACATACTATACTATGACGTTTTTTTGTAAAATTTTCCAACATTTTACGAAATGACTTTTGCTCACTATACAATCATTCTACACAATGTAATACGACCGTTTTCATGGTTTTTTTCAACATCAAAAAAATTTGACGTTTTCATCGAAAAATTTCGACATACTATATACTATGGCGTTTTTTTGCAAAATTTTCCAATATTTCATGAAATGACTTTTGCTCACCATAGAATCATTCTACATGCTATAATACGACCGTTTTCCTGTTTTTTATTCAACTTCAAAAAAATTTGACGTTTTGATGGAAAAATTTCGACATACTATACTATGGCGTTTTTTTTGTAAAATTTTCCAATATTTCACGAAATGACTTTTGCTCACCATAGAATCATTCTACATGATATAATACGACCGTTTTCATGGGTTTTTTCAACTTCAAAAAAATTTGACGTTTTCATGGAAAAATTTCGACATACTATAGTATGTCGAAATTTTTTCCATGAAAATGTGAAATTTTTTTGAAGTTGAAAAAAACCATGAAAACGGTCATATTATAGCATGTAGAATGATTCTATGGTGAGTAGATTTCCTTTTGTGAAATGTTGGAAAATTTTCACAAAAAAAGCCATAGTATAGTATGTCGAAATTTTTCCATCAAAACGTCAAATTTTTTTGAAGTTGAAAAAAACCATGAAAACGGTTGTATTATAGCATGTAGAATGATTCTATGGTGAGCAAAACTCATGTAATGAAATGTTGGAAAATTTTACAAAAAAACGTCATAGTATAGTATGTCGAAATTTTTCGATGAAAACGTAAAATTTTTTTGAAGTTGAAAAAAACCATGAAAATGGTTGTATTATAGCATGTAGAGTGATTCTATAGTGAGCAAAAGTGATTTCGTGGAATGTTGGAAAATTTTACAAAAAAACGCCATAGTATAGTATGTCGAAATTTTTCGATGAAAACGTCAAATTTTTTTGAAGTTGAAAAAAACCATGAAAACGGTTGTATTATAGGACGTAGAATGATTCTCTAGTGAGCAAAAGTCATTTAGTGAAATACTAGAAAATTTTACAAAAAAAGTCATAGTATAGTATGTCGAAATTTTTCCATCAAAACGTCAAATTTTTTTGAAGTTGAAAAAAATCATGAAAACGGTTGTATTATAGCATGTAGAATGATTCTATGGTGAGCAAAACTCATGTAATGAAATGTTGGAAAATTTTACAAAAAAACGCCATAGTATAGCATGTCGAAATTATTTGATGAAAGCATAAAAATTTTCGAAGTTGAAAAAACCCATGAAAACGGTCGTATGATATCATGTAGAATGATTCTATGGTGAGCAAAAGTCATTTCATGAAATATTGGAAAATTTTGCAAAAAAACGCCATTATAGTATGTCGAAATTTTTCCATCAAAACGTCAAATTTTTTTGATGTTGAAAAAAAACATGAAAACGGTCGTATTATAGCATGTAAAATAATTCTATGGTGAGCAAAAGTCATTTCGTGAAATGTTGGAAAATTTTACAAAAAAACGCCATAGTATAGTATGTCGAAATTTTTCGATGAAAACGTCAAATTTTTTTGATGTTGAAAAAAACCATGAAAACGTTCATATTATAGGACGTAGAATGATTCTATAGTGAGCAAAAGTGATTTCGTGAAATGTTGAAAAATTTTACAAAAAAAACGCCACAGTATAGTATGTCGAAATTTTTCCATGAAAACGTCAAATTTTTTAGAAGTTGAAAAAAACCATGAAAATGGTCGTATTATAGCATGTACAGTGTTTCTATGGTGAGCAAAAGTCATTTCTTGAAATGTTGGAAAATTTTACAAAAAAACGCCATAGTATAGTATGTCGAAATTTTTCGATGAAAACGTCAAATTTTTTTGATGTTGAAAAAAAACCATGAAAACGGTCATATTATAGGACGTAGAATGATTCTCTAGTGAGCAAAAGTCATTTCGTAAAATGTTGGAAAATTTTACAAAAAAACGCCATAGTATAGTATGTCGAAATTTTTCCATCAAAACGTCAAATATTTTTGAAGTTGAAAAAAACCATGAAAACGGTTGTATTATAGCATGTAGAATGATTCTATGGTGAGCAAAACTCATGTAATGAAATGTTGGAAAATTTTACAAAAAAACGTCATAGTATAGTGTGTCGAAATTTTTCCATCAAAACGTAAAATTTTTTTTTTGAAAAGCTTGTTATAGCATGTAGAATGATTCTATAGTGAGCAAAAGATTTCGTGGAAGTGGAAAATTTTACAAAAAAAACGTCATAGTATAATGGGAAATTCCAAAAAAAAGTATTATAGCATGTAGAATGATTCTATAGTGAGAAAAAGTGATTTCGTGGAATGTTGGAAAATTTTACAAAAAAAAACGTCATAGTATAGTATGGCGAAATTTTTCCATGAAAACGTCAAATTATTTTAAAGTGAAAAAAAAAAAAAAAGTGTATTAAGAGAATGAGCAAAAGTTGATTTCGTGAAATGTTGGAAAATTTTACAAAAAAAACCATGTCGAAATTATTTGATGAAAGCATGAAAATTTTTGAAGTGGAAAAACCCAAGAAAAAGGTCGTATTATAGCGTATATGTAGAATGATTCTATGGTGAGCAAAAGTCATTTCATGAAATATTGGAAAATTTTGCAAAAAAACGCC
This sequence comes from Pterois miles, assembly GCA_947000775.1. Classification (NCBI taxonomy): domain Eukaryota; kingdom Metazoa; phylum Chordata; class Actinopteri; order Perciformes; family Scorpaenidae; genus Pterois; species Pterois miles. The sequence goes on from CAMQGK010000341.1 coordinate 1,846,412, forward strand.
ATAGTATAGTATGTCGAAATTTTTCGATGAAAACGTCAAATTTTTTTGATGTTGAAAAGAACCATGAAAATGGTCGTATTATAGCATGTACAGTGTTTCTATGGTGAGCAAAAGTCATTTTGTGAAATGTTGGAAAATTTTACAAAAAAACGCCTTTGTATAGTATGTCGAAATTTTTCAATGAAAACGTCAAATTTTTTTGAAGTTGAAAAAAACCATGAAAACGGTTGTATTATAGCATGTAGAATGATTCTATGGTGAGCAAAAGTCATGTAGTGAAATACTAGAAAATTTTGCAAAAAAACGCCATAGTATAGTATGTCGAAATTTTTTGACGAAATTGTGAAATTTTTTTGAAGTTGAAAAAAACCATGAAAACGGTCGTATTATAGCATGTAGAATGATTCTATGGTGAGTAGATTTCCTTTTGTGAAATGTTGGAAAATTTCACAAAAAACGCCATAGTATAGTATGTCGAAATTTTTCCATCAAAACGTCAAATTTTTTTGAAGTTGAAAAAAACCATGAAAACGGTTGTATTATAAGCATGTAGAATGATTCTATGGTTAGCAAAACTCATGTAATGAAATGTTGGAAAATTTTACGAAAAAACGTCATAGTATAGTATGTCGAAATTTTTCCATCAAAACGTAAAATTTTTTTGAAGTTGAAAAAAACCATGAAAATGGTCGTATTATAGCATGTAGAATGATTCTATAGTGAGCAAAAGTGATTTCGTGGAATGTTGGAAAATTTTACAAAAAAAACGTCATAGTATAGTATGTCGAAATTTTTCGATGAAAACGTCAAATTTTTTTGATGTTGAAAAAAACCATGAAAACGTTCATATTATAGGACGTAGAATGATTCTATAGTGAGCAAAAGTCATTTCGTAAAATATTGGAAAATTTTACAAAATAAACGTCATAGTATAGTATGTTGAAATTATTTGATGAAAGCGTAAAAATTTTTTGAAGTTGAAAAAACCCATGAAAACGGTCGTATTATATCGTGTAGAATGATTCTATAGTGAGCAAAAGTCATTTCGTAAAATGTTGGAAAATTTTACAAAAAAACGCCATAGTATAGTATGTCGAAATTTTTTGATGAAAACGTAAAATTTTTTTGAAGTTGAAAAAAACCATGAAAACACTCATATTATAGCATGTAGAGTGATTCTATGGTGAGCAAAAGTCATTTCGTAAAATGTTGGAAAATTTTACAAAAAAACACCATAGTATAGTATGTCGAAATTTTTCAATGAAAACGTCAAATTTTTTTGATGTTAAAAACAATACATGAAAACAGTCGTATTATAGGATGTAGAATGATTCTATAGTGAGCAAAAGTCATTTCGTGAAATGTTGGAAAATTTTACAAAAAAACGCCTTAGTATAGTATGTCGAAATTTTTCGATGAAAACGTCAAATTTTTTTATAGTTGAAAAAAACCATGAAAACAGTCATATTATAGCATGTAGAATGATTCTATGGTGAGCAAAAGTCATGTAATGAAATGTTGGAAAATTTTACAAAAAAAACGCCATAGTATGGTATGTCGAAATTTTTCCTTGAAAACGTCAAATTTTTTAGAAGTTGAAAAAAACCATGAAAATGGTCGTATTATAGCGTATAGTGTTTCTATGGTGAGAAAAAGTAATTTCGTGAAATGTTGGAAAATTTTACAAAAAAACGCCATAGTATAGTATGTCGAAATTTTTCGATGAAAACGTCAAATTTTTTTGATGTTGAAAAAAACCATGAAAACGGTCGTATTATAGCATGTAGAATTATTCTATGGTGAGCAAAAGTCATTTCGTAAAATATTGGAAAATTTTGCAAAAAAACGCCATAGTATAGTATGTCGAAATTTTTCGACGAAATTGTCAATTTTTTTTGAAGTTGAAAAAACCCATGAAAACACTCATATTATAGCATGTAGAATGATTCTATGGTGAGCAAAAGTCATTTCGTGAAATATTGGAAAATTTTGCAAAAAAACGCCATAGTATAGTATGTCGAAATTTTTCCTTGAAAACGTCAAATTTTTTAGAAGTTGAAAAAAACCATGAAAATAGTCGTATTATAGCATGTACAGTGTTTCTATGGTGAGCAAAAGTCATTTCGTGAAATGTTGGAAAATTTTACAAAAAAACGCCATAGTATAGTATGTCGAAATTTTTCAATGAAAACGTCAAATTTTTTTGAAGTTGAATAAAACCATGAAAACGGTTGTATTATAGCATGTAGAATTATTCTATGGTGAGCAAAAGTGATTTCGTGAAATGTTGGAAAATTTTACAAAAAAAACGCCATAGTATAGTATGTCGAAATTTTTCCATAAAAACGTCAAATTTTTTTGACGTTGAAAAAAACCATGAAAACGGTCGTATTATAGCATGTAAAATAATTCTATGGTGAGCAAAAGTCATTTCGTGAAATGTTGGAAAATTTTACAAAAAAAACGTCATAGTATAGCATGTCGAAATTATTTGATGAAAGCATAAAAATTTTTGAAGTTGAAAAAACCCATGAAAACGGTCGTATTATATCATGTAGAATGATTCTATGGTGAGCAAAAGTCATTTCAAGAAATATTGGAAAATTTTGCAAAAAAACGCCATAGTATAGTATGTCGAAATTTTTCGATGAAAACGTCAAATTTTTTTGATGTTGAAAAGAACCATGAAAATGGTCGTATTATAGCATGTACAGTGTTTCTATGGTGAGCAAAAGTCATTTCGTGAAATGTTGGAAAATTTTACAAAAAAACGCCTTAGTATAGTATGTCGAAATTTTTCAATGAAAACGTAAAATTTTTTTGAAGTTGAAAAAAACCATGAAAACGGTTGTATTATAGCATGTAGAATGATTCTATGGTGAGCAAAAGTCATGTAGTGAAATACTAGAAAATTTTGCAAAAAAACGCCATAGTATAGTATGTCGAAATTTTTTGACGAAATTGTGAAATTTTTTTGAAGTTGAAAAAAACCATGAAAACGGTCGTATTATAGCATGTAGAATGATTCTATGGTGAGTAGATTTCCTTTTGTGAAATGTTGGAAAATTTCACAAAAAACGCCATAGTATAGTATGTCGAAATTTTTCGACGAAATTGTCAAATTTTTTTGATGTTGAAAACAATCCATGAAAACAGTAGTATTATAGGATGTAGAATGATTCTATGGTGAGTAAATGTCATTTTCGTGAAATGTTGAAAAATTTTACAAAAAAACGCCATAGTATAGTATGTCGAAATTTTTCCATCAAAACGTCAAATTTTTTTGAAGTTGAAAAAAACCATGAAAACGGTTGTATTATAGCATGTAGAATGAATCTATGGTGAGCAAAACTCATGTAATGAAATGTTGGAAAATTTTACAAAAAAACGTCATAGTATAGTATGTCGAAATTTTTCGATGAAAACGTAAAATTTTTTTGAAGTTGAAAAAAAACCATGAAAACGCTTGTATTATAGGATGTAGAATGATTCTATAGTGAGCAAAAGTGATTTCGTGGAATGTTGGAAAATTTTACAAAAAAAACGTCATAGTATAGTATGGCGAAATTTTTCCATGAAAACGTCAAATTTTTTAGAAGTTGAAAAAAACCATGAAAACGGTCGTATTATAGCATGTAGAATTATTCTATGGTGAGCAAAAGTCATTTCGTAAAATATTGGAAAATTTTGCAAAAAAAACGCCATAGTATAGTATGTCGAAATTTTTCGACGAAATTGTCAATTTTTTTTGAAGTTGAGAAAACCCATGAAAACAATCATATTATAGCATGTAGAATGATTCTATGGTGAGCAAAAGTCATTTCGTGAAATATTGGAAAATTTTGCAAAAAAACGCCATAGTATAGTATGTCGAAATTTTTCCTTGAAAACGTCAAATTTTTTAGAAGTTGAAAAAAACCATGAAAATGGTCGTATTATAGCATGTACAGTGTTTCTATGGTGAGCAAAAGTCTTTTCATGAAATATTGGAAAATTTTACAAAAAAACGCCATAGTATAGTATGTCGAAATTTTTCGATGAAAACGTCAAATTTTTTTGATGTTGAAAAAAACCATGAAAACGTTCATATTATAGGACGTAGAATGATTCTATAGTGAGCAAAAGTCATTTCGTGAAATGTTGGAAAAGTTTACAAAAAAAACGTCATAGTATAGCATGTCGAAATTATTTGATGAAAGCATAAAGATTTTTGAAGTTGAAAAAACCCATGAAAACGGTCGTATTATATCATGTAGAATGATTCTATGGTGAGCAAAAGTCATTTCATGAAATATTGGAAAATTTTGCAAAAAAACGCCATAGTATAGTATGTCGAAATTTTTCGATGAAAACGTCAAATTATTTTGATGTTGAAAAGAACCATGAAAATGGTGGTATTATAGCATGTACAGTGTTTCTATGGTGAGCAAAAGTCATTTCGTGAAATGTTGGAAAATTTTACAAAAAAACGCCTTAGTATAGTATGTCGAAATTTTTCAATGAAAACGTAAAATTTTTTTGAAGTGGAAAAAAACCATGAAAACGGTTGTATTATAGGATGTAGAATGATTCTATGGTGAGCAAAAGTCATGTAGTGAAATACTAGAAGATTTTGCAAAAAAACGCCATAGTATGGTATGTCGAAATTTTTTGACGAAATTGTGAAATTTTTTTGAAGTTGAAAAAAACCATGAAAACGGTCGTATTATAGCATGTAGAATGATTCTATGGTGAGTAGATTTCCTTTTGTGAAATGTTGGAAAATTTCACAAAAAAACGCCATTGTATAGTATGTCGAAATTTTTCGACGAAAATTGTCAAATTTTTTTGATGTTGAAAACAATCCATGAAAACAGTAGTATTATAGGATGTAGAATGATTCTATGGTGAGCAAAAGTCATTTCGTGAAATGTTGGAAAATTTTGCAAAAAAAACGCCATAGTATGTCGAAATTTTTCCTTGAAAACGTCAAATTTTTTAGAAGTTGAAAAAAACCATGAAAATGGTCGTATTATAGCATGTACAGTGTTTCTATGGTGAGCAAAAGTCATTTCGTGAAATGTTGGAAAATTTTACAAAAAAACGCCATAGTATAGTATGTCGAAATTTTTAGATGAAAACGTCAAATTTTTTTGATGTTGAAAAAAAACCATGAAAACGTTCATATTATAGGACGTAGAATGATTCTATAGTGAGCAAAAGTCATTTCGTAAAATATTGGAAAATTTTACAAAAAAACGCCATAGTATAGTATGTCGAAATTTTTCCATCAAAACGTCAAATTTTTTTGAAGTTGAATAAAACCATGAAAACGGTTGTATTATAGCATGTAGAATGATTCTATGGTGAGCAAAAGTGATTTCGTGAAATATTGGAAAATTTTGCAACAAAAAACGCCATAGTATAGTATGTCGAAATTTTTCAATGAGAACGTAAAATTTTTTTGAAGTTGAAAAAAAACATGAAAACGGTCGTATTATAGGACGTAGAATGATTCTATGGTGAGCAAAAGTCATGTAATGAAATGTTGGAAAATTTTACATAAAAAACGCCATAGTATAGTATGTCGAAATTTTTCGATGAAAACGTCAAATTTTTTTGATGTTGAAAAAAACCATGAAAACGGTCGTATTATATCGTGTAGAATGATTCTATAGTGAGCAAAAGTCATTTCGTAAAATGTTGGAAAATTTTACAAAAAAACGTCATAGTATAGTATGTCGAAATTTTTCCATCAAAACGTCAAATTTTTTTGATGTTGAAAAAAAAACATGAAAACGGTCGTATTATAGCATGTAAAATAATTCTATGGTGAGCAAAAGTCATTTCGTGAAATGTTGGAAAATTTTACAAAATAAACGTCATAATATAGTATGTTGAAATTATTTGATGAAAGCGTAAAAATTTTTTGAAGTTGAAAAAACCCATGAAAACACTCATATTATAGCATGTAGAATGATTCTATGTTGAGCAAAAGTTATTTCGTGAAATATTGGAAAATTTTGCAAAAAAACGCCATAGTATAGTATGTCGAAATTTTTCCATAAAAACGTCAAATTTTTTTGATGTTGAAAAAAACCATGAAAATGGTCGTATTATAGCATGTACAGTGTTTCTATGGTGAGAAAAAGGCATTTCGTGAAATGTTGGAAAATTTTACAAAAAAACGCCATAGTATAGTATGTCGAAATTTTTCGATGAAAACGTCAAATTTTTTTGATGTTGAAAAAAACCATGAAAACGTTCATATTATAGGACGTAGAATGATTCTATAGTGAGCAAAAGTCATTTCGTAAAATATTGGAAAATTTTACAAAAAAACGCCATAGTATAGTATGTCGAAATTTTTCCATCAAAACGTCCAATTTTTTTGAAGTTGAATAAAACCATGAAAACGGTTGTATTATAGCATGTAGAATGATTCTATGGTGAGCAAAAGTGATTTCGTGAAATGTTGGAAAATTTTACAAAAAAAACGCCATAGTATAGTATGTCGAAATTTTTCGATGAAAACGTCAAATTTTTTTGATGTTGAAAAAAAACATGAAAACGGTCGTATTATAGCATGCAAAATAATTCTATGGTGAGCAAAAGTCATTTCGTGAAATGTTGGAAAATTTTACAAAATAAATGTCATAGTATAGTATGTCGAAATTATTTGATGAAAGCGTAAAAATTTTTTGAAGTTGAAAAAACCCATGAAAATGGCCGTATTATAGCATGTACAGTGTTTCTATGGTGAGCAAAAGTCATTTCGTGAAATGTTGGAAAATTTTACAAAAAAACGCCATAGTATAGTATGTCGAAATTTTTCGATGAAAACGTCAAATTTTTTTGATGTTGAAAAAAACCATGAAAACGGTCGTATTATATCGTGTAGAATGATTCTATAGTGAGCAAAAGTGATTTCGTAAAATGTTGGAAAATTTTACAAAAAAACGTCATAGTATAGTATGTCGAAATTTTTCCATCAAAACGTCAAATTTTTTTGATGTTGAAAAAAAAACATGAAAACGGTCGTATTATAGCATGTAAAATAATTCTATGGTGAGCAAAAGTCATTTCGTGAAATGTTGGAAAATTTTACAAAATAAACGTCATAGTATAGTATGTTGAAATTATTTGATGAAAGCGTAAAAAAATTTTGAAGTTGAAAAAACCCATGAAAACGGTCGTATTATATCGTGTAGAATGATTCTATAGTGAGCAAAAGTCATTTCGTAAAATGTTGGAAAATTTTACAAAAAAACGCCTTAGTATAGTATGTCGAAATTTTTCGACGAAATTGTCAAATTTTTTTGAAGTTGAAAAAAACCATGAAAACACTCATATTATAGCATGTAGAATGATTCTATGTTGAGCAAAAGTCATTTCGTGAAATATTGGAAAATTTTGCAAAAAAACGCCATAGTATAGTATGTCGAAATTTTTCCATAAAAACGTCAAATTTTTTTGATGTTGAAAAAAACCATGAAAATGGTCGTATTATAGCATGTACAGTGTTTCTATGGTGAGAAAAAGGCATTTCGTGAAATGTTGGAAAATTTTACAAAAAAACGCCATAGTATAGTATGTCGAAATTTTTCGATGAAAACGTCAAATTTTTTTGATGTTGAAAAAAACCATGAAAACGTTCATATTATAGGACGTAGAATGATTCTATAGTGAGCAAAAGTGATTTCGTGAAATGTTGGAAAATTTTACAAAAAAATGCCATAGTATAGTATGTCGAAATTTTTCCTTGAAAACGTCAAATTTTTTAGAAGTTGAAAAAAACATGAAAACGGTCGTATTATATCATGTAGAATGATTCTATGGTGAGTGTGATGGCCCTGCCTTGTTGGCTGTGCATTAACTATGTTCCTTCTGTCATTAAAGGTAGTACACCAAGGAGAACACCTGATGGGGCACCTGAGCTGGGTACTATAAAAGGCCCCTTCAGATGTGTCCCTGCTCTCTCTCTCTTTTTTGACTGCACGCATCCTGCAGAGTTGGTGGTCGGCATTTGTGGTTCGACTGGCTTCGGCAACACAACGCATCACCTCACACCACGCTCTCCCATCCACATTTACATGACTGATACCACTGACAGACACGCTCCATGATGCCTAATGTTTAGGAGAAGTCTTTTGTTTACTCTGTTCAAAATAAATACATTTAATGCAACTGCAATCGGCGTGTCCTTTCCACATTTTGTCGTGGCCTGAGAGTTGGGCTGTGACATGAGGTAAAGTCTATTGGAAAATTTTGCAAAAAACTCCATAGTATAGTATGTCAAAAGTTTTTGATGAAAACGTAAAATTTTTTTGAAGTTCAAAAAAACCATGAAAACGGTCGTATTATAGGATGTAGAATGATTCTATGGTGAGCAAAAGTCATGTAGTGAAATGTTGGAAAATTTTACAAAAAAAACGCCATAAGAAGAAGAAGAAGATCTACCTTTATTAGTCCCACAATGGGGAAATTGAATTTACACTCTGTTAAACTCATACATGGTACATGCAGACCTGAAACACACATACATGCAGTAATGGAGAGATGTCAGAGTGAGGGGGCTGCTCCTGACAAGCGCCCCGAGCAGTTGGGGGTTTGGTGCCTTGCTCAGGGGCACCTCGGCAGTGCCCAAGAGGTAAACTGGCACCTCTCCAGCTACCAGTTCACACTCAGTTTTTGGTCCATGTCGGGACTTGAACCGGTGACCCTCCGGTTCCCAAGCCAACTCCCTACAGACTGAGCTACTGCCGCCCCCAAAATAGTATAGTATGTCGAAATTTTTCAATGAAAACGTCAAATTTTTTTGAAGTTGAAAAAAAACATGAAAACAGTCATATTTTAGCATGTAGAATGATTCTATGGTGAGCAAAAGCCATTTCGTGAAATATTGGAAAATTTTACAAAAAAACGCCATAGTATAGTATGTCGAAATTATTTGATGAAAAGGTAAAAATTTTTTGAAGTTGAAAAAAAACATTAAAACGGTCATATTATAGCATGTACAGTGTTTCTATGGTGAGCAAAAGTAATTTCAATTTTACAAAAAAAACGCCATAGTATAGTATGTCGAAATTTTTCCATCAAAACGTCAAATTTTTTAGAAGTTGAAAAAAACCATGAAAACAGTCATATTATAGCATGTAGAATGATTCTATGGTGAGCAAAAGTCATTTCGTGAAATATTGGAAAATTTTGCAAAAAAACGCCATAGTATAGTATGTCGAAATTTTTCCATAAAAACGTCAAATTTTTTTGATGTTGAAAAAAACCATGAAAATGGTCGTATTATAGCATGTACAGTGTTTCTATGGTGAGAAAAAGGCATTTCGTGAAATGTTGGAAAATTTTACAAAAAAACGCCATAGTATAGTATGTCGAAATTTTTCGATGAAAACGTCAAATTTTTTTGATGTTGAAAAAAACCATGAAAACGTTCATATTATAGGACGTAGAATGATTCTATAGTGAGCAAAAGTCATTTCGTGAAATGTTGGAAAATTTTACAAAATAAACGTCATAGTATAGTATGTTGAAATTATTTGATGAAAGCGTAAAAATTTTTTGAAGTTGAAAAAACCCATGAAAACGGTCGTATTATATCGTGTAGAATGATTCTATAGTGAGCAAAAGTCATTTCGTAAAATGTTGGAAAATTTTACAAAAAAACGCCTTAGTATAGTATGTCGAAATTTTTCGACGAAATTGTCAAATTTTTTTGAAGTTGAAAAAACCCATGAAAACACTCATATTATAGCATGTAGAATGATTCTATGTTGAGCAAAAGTCATTTTGTGAAATATTGGAAAATTTTGCAAAAAAACGCCATAGTATAGTATGTCGAAATTTTTCCATAAAAACGTCAAATTTTTTTGATGTTGAAAAAAACCATGAAAATGGTCGTATTATAGCATGTACAGTGTTTCTATGGTGAGAAAAAGGCATTTCGTGAAATGTTGGAAAATTTTACAAAAAAACGCCATAGTATAGTATGTCGAAATTTTTCGATGAAAACGTCAAATTTTTTTGATGTTGAAAAAAAACATGAAAACGGTCGTATTATAGGATGTAGAATGAATCTATGGTGAGCAAAAGTCATTTCGTGAAATGTTGGAAAACTTTACAAAAAAACGTCATAGTATAGTATGTCGAAATTTTTCAATGAAAACGTCAAATTTTTTTGAAGTTGAAAAAAAACATGAAAACAGTCATATTTTAGCATGTAGAATGATTCTATGGTGAGCAAAAGCCATTTCGTGAAATATTGGAAAATTTTACAAAAAAACGCCATAGTATAGTATGTCGAAATTTTTCCATAAAAACGTCAAATTTTTTTGATGTTGAAAAAAACCATGAAAATGGTCGTATTATAGCATGTACAGTGTTTCTATGGTGAGAAAAAGTCATTTCGTGAAATGTTGGAAAATTTTACAAAAAAACGTCATAGTATAGTATGTCGAAATTTTTCCATCAAAACGTCAAATTTTTTTGAAGTTGAAAAAAACCATGAAAACGGTTGTATTATAGCATGTAGAATGATTCTATGGTGAGCAAAAGTGATTTCGTGAAATATTGGAAAATTTTGCAAAAAAACGCCATAGTATAGTATGTCGAAATTTTTCGATGAAAACGTCAAATTTTTTTGATGTTGAAAAAAACCATGAAAACGGTCGTATTATATCGTGTAGAATGATTCTATAGTGAGCAAAAGTCATTTCGTAAAATGTTGGAAAATTTTACAAAAAAACGTCATAGTATAGTATGTCGAAATTTTTCCATCAAAACGTCAAATTTTTTTGATGTTGAAAAAAAACATGAAAACGGTCGTATTATAGCATGTAAAATAATTCTATGGTGAGCAAAAGTCATTTCGTGAAATGTTGGAAAATTTTACAAAATAAACGTCATAATATAGTATGTTGAAATTATTTGATGAAAGCGTAAAAATTTTTTGAAGTTGAAAAAACCCATGAAAACACTCATATTATAGCATGTAGAATGATTCTATGTTGAGCAAAAGTTATTTCGTGAAATATTGGAAAATTTTGCAAAAAAACGCCATAGTATAGTATGTCGAAATTTTTCCATAAAAACGTCAAATTTTTTTGATGTTGAAAAAAACCATGAAAATGGTCGTATTATAGCATGTACAGTGTTTCTATGGTGAGAAAAAGGCATTTCGTGAAATGTTGGAAAATTTTACAAAAAAACGCCATAGTATAGTATGTCGAAATTTTTCGATGAAAACGTCAAATTTTTTTGATGTTGAAAAAAACCATGAAAACGTTCATATTATAGGACGTAGAATGATTCTATAGTGAGCAAAAGTCATTTCGTAAAATATTGGAAAATTTTACAAAAAAAACGCCATAGTATAGTATGTCGAAATTTTTCCATAAAAACGTCAAATTTTTTTGACGTTGAAAAAAACCATGAAAACGGTCGTATTATAGCATGTAAAATAATTCTATGGTGAGCAAAAGTCATTTCGTGAAATGTTGGAAAATTTTACAAAATAAACGTCATAGTATAGTATGTTGAAATTATTTGATGAAAGCGTAAAAAATTTTTGAAGTTGAAAAAACCCATGAAAACGGTCGTATTATATCGTGTAGAATGATTCTATAGTGAGCAAAAGTCATTTCGTAAAATGTTGGAAAATTTTACAAAAAAACGCCTTAGTATAGTATGTCGAAATTTTTCGACGAAATTGTCAAATTTTTTTGAAGTTGAAAAAAACCATGAAAACACTCATATTATAGCATGTAGAATGATTCTATGTTGAGCAAAAGTCATTTCGTGAAATATTGGAAAATTTTGCAAAAAAACGCCATAGTATAGTATGTCGAAATTTTTCGATGAAAACGTCAAATTTTTTTGATGTTGAAAAAAACCATGAAAACGTTCATATTATAGGACGTAGAATGATTCTATAGTGAGCAAAAGTGATTTCGTGAAATGTTGGAAAATTTTACAAAAAAATGCCATAGTATAGTATGTCGAAATTTTTCCTTGAAAACGTCAAATTTTTTAGAAGTTGAAAAAAACATGAAAACGGTCGTATTATATCATGTAGAATGATTCTATGGTGAGTGTGATGGCCCTGCCTTGTTGGCTGTGCATTAACTATGTTCCTTCTGTCATTAAAGGTAGTACACCAAGGAGAACACCTGATGGGGCACCTGAGCTGGGTACTATAAAAGGCCCCTTCAGATGTGTCCCTGCTCTCTCTCTCTTTTTTGACTGCACGCATCCTGCAGAGTTGGTGGTCGGCATTTGTGGTTCGACTGGCTTCGGCAACACAACGCATCACCTCACACCACGCTCACCCATCCACATTTACATGACTGATACCACTGACAGACACGCTCCATGATGCCTAATGTTTAGGAGAAGTCTTTTGTTTACTCTGTTCAAAATAAATACATTTAATGCAACTGCAATCGGCGTGTCCTTTCCACATTTTGTCGTGGCCTGAGAGTTGGGCTGTGACATGAGGTAAAGTCTATTGGAAAATTTTGCAAAAAACTCCATAGTATAGTATGTCAAAAGTTTTTGATGAAAACGTAAAATTTTTTTGAAGTTCAAAAAAACCATGAAAACGGTCGTATTATAGGATGTAGAATGATTCTATGGTGAGCAAAAGTCATGTAGTGAAATGTTGGAAAATTTTACAAAAAAAACGCCATAAGAAGAAGAAGAAGATCTACCTTTATTAGTCCCACAATGGGGAAATTGAATTTACACTCTGTTAAACTCATACATGGTACATGCAGACCTGAAACACACATACATGCAGTAATGGAGAGATGTCAGAGTGAGGGGGCTGCTCCTGACAAGCGCCCCGAGCAGTTGGGGGTTTGGTGCCTTGCTCAGGGGCACCTCGGCAGTGCCCAAGAGGTAAACTGGCACCTCTCCAGCTACCAGTTCACACTCAGTTTTTGGTCCATGTCGGGACTTGAACCGGTGACCCTCCGGTTCCCAAGCCAACTCCCTACAGACTGAGCTACTGCCGCCCCCAAAATAGTATAGTATGTCGAAATTTTTCAATGAAAACGTCAAATTTTTTTGAAGTTGAAAAAAAACATGAAAACAGTCATATTTTAGCATGTAGAATGATTCTATGGTGAGCAAAAGCCATTTCGTGAAATATTGGAAAATTTTACAAAAAAACGCCATAGTATAGTATGTCGAAATTATTTGATGAAAAGGTAAAAATTTTTTGAAGTTGAAAAAAAACATTAAAACGGTCATATTATAGCATGTACAGTGTTTCTATGGTGAGCAAAAGTAATTTCAATTTTACAAAAAAAACGCCATAGTATAGTATGTCGAAATTTTTCCATCAAAACGTCAAATTTTTTAGAAGTTGAAAAAAACCATGAAAACAGTCATATTATAGCATGTAGAATGATTCTATGGTGAGCAAAAGTCATTTCGTGAAATATTGGAAAATTTTGCAAAAAAACGCCATAGTATAGTATGTCGAAATTTTTCCATAAAAACGTCAAATTTTTTTGATGTTGAAAAAAACCATGAAAATGGTCGTATTATAGCATGTACAGTGTTTCTATGGTGAGAAAAAGGCATTTCGTGAAATGTTGGAAAATTTTACAAAAAAACGCCATAGTATAGTATGTCGAAATTTTTCGATGAAAACGTCAAATTTTTTTGATGTTGAAAAAAACCATGAAAACGTTCATATTATAGGACGTAGAATGATTCTATAGTGAGCAAAAGTCATTTCGTAAAATGTTGGAAAATTTTACAAAAAAACGCCATAGTATAGTATGTCGAAATTTTTCGATGAAAACGTCAAATTTTTTTCAAGTTGAAAAAAACCATGAAAACGGTTGTATTATAGCATGTAGAATGATTCTATGGTGAGCAAAAGTCATTTCGTGAAATGTTGGAAAATTTTACAAAATAAACGTCATAGTATAGTATGTTGAAATTATTTGATGAAAGCATAAAAATTTTTTGAAGTTGAAAAAACCCATGAAAACGGTCGTATTATATCGTGTAGAATGATTCTATAGTGAGCAAAAGTCATTTCGTAAAATGTTGGAAAATTTTACAAAAAAACGCCTTAGTATAGTATGTCGAAATTTTTCGACGAAATTGTCAAATTTTTTTGAAGTTGAAAAAACCCATGAAAACACTCATATTATAGCATGTAGAATGATTCTATGTTGAGCAAAAGTCATTTTGTGAAATATTGGAAAATTTTGCAAAAAAACGCCATAGTATAGTATGTCGAAATTTTTCCATAAAAACGTCAAATTTTTTTGATGTTGAAAAAAACCATGAAAATGGTCGTATTATAGCATGTACAGTGTTTCTATGGTGAGAAAAAGGCATTTCGTGAAATGTTGGAAAATTTTACAAAAAAACGCCATAGTATAGTATGTCGAAATTTTTCGATGAAAACGTCAAATTTTTTTGATGTTGAAAAAAACCATGAAAACGGTCGTATTATAGGATGTAGAATGAATCTATGGTGAGCAAAAGTCATTTCGTGAAATGTTGGAAAACTTTACAAAAAAACGTCATAGTATAGTATGTCGAAATTTTTCAATGAAAACGTCAAATTTTTTTGAAGTTGAAAAAAAACATGAAAACAGTCATATTTTAGCATGTAGAATGATTCTATGGTGAGCAAAAGCCATTTCGTGAAATATTGGAAAATTTTACAAAAAAACGCCATAGTATAGTATGTCGAAATTTTTCCATAAAAACGTCAAATTTTTTTGATGTTGAAAAAAACCATGAAAATGGTCGTATTATAGCATGTACAGTGTTTCTATGGTGAGAAAAAGTCATTTCGTGAAATGTTGGAAAATTTTACAAAAAAACGTCATAGTATAGTATGTCGAAATTTTTCCATCAAAACGTCAAATTTTTTTGAAGTTGAAAAAAACCATGAAAACGGTTGTATTATAGCATGTAGAATGATTCTATGGTGAGCAAAAGTGATTTCCTGAAATATTGGAAAATTTTGCAAAAAAACGCCATAGTATAGTATGTCGAAATTTTTCGATGAAAACGTCAAATTTTTTTGATGTTGAAAAGAACCATGAAAATGGTTGTATTATAGCATGTACAGTGTTTCTATGGTGAGCAAATTTCATTTTGTGAAACGTTGGAAAATTTCACAAAAAACGCCATAGTATAGTATGTCGAAATTTTTCAATGAAAAAGTCAAATTTTTTTGATGTTGAAAACAATCCATGAAAACGGTCATATTATAGGATGTAGAATGATTCTATGGTGAGCAAAAGTCATTTCGTGAAATGTTGGAAAATTTTACAAAAAAACCGCCATAGTATAGTATGTCGAAATTTTTCCATAAAAAGTAAATTTTTTTGAGTTGAAAAAAACCAGAAAAGGTGTATTATAGAGTAAAATAATTTAGGGAGAAAAATTGAATGAAAAAAAAAAAAAAAAAAAAAAAACAAAGTAGGGAAAAATAAAAAAAAAAAAAAAAAGAAAATAAAATAAAAAAAAAAAAAAAAATTAATATTAAAAAAAAAAAAAAAAAAAAAAATAAAAAAAAATAAAAAAAAAAAAAAAAATTTTTCGATGAAAACGTCAAATTTTTTTGATGTTGAAAAAAACCATGAAAACGGTCATTTTATAGGACGTAGAATGATTCTCTAGTGAGCAAAAGTCATTTCGTAAAATGTTGGAAAATTTTACAAAAAAACGTCATAGTATAGTATGTCGAAATTTTTCCATGAAAACGTCAAATTTTTTTGAAGTTGAAAAAAAAACATGAAAACGGTCGTATTATAGCATGTAAAATAATTCTATGGTGAGCAAAAGTCATGTAGTGAAATGTTGGAAAATTTTACAAAAAAAACGTCATAGTATACTATGTCGAAATTATTTGATGAAAGCGTAAAAATTTTTGAAGTTGAAAAAAACCTTGAAAACAGTCATATCATAGCATGTAGAATGATTCTATGGCGAGCAAAAGTCATGTAGTGAAATACTAGAAAATTTTGCAAAAAAACGCCATAGTATAGTATGTCGAAATTTTTCGACGAAATTGTCAAATTTTTTTGAAGTTGAAAAAAAACGTGAAAACGGTCGTATTATAGGACGTAGAATGATTCTATGGTGAGCAAAACTCATTTCATGAAATATTGGAAAATTTTACAAAAAAATGCCATAGTATAGTATGTCGAAATTTTTCAATGAAATCGTCAAATTTTTTTGATGTTGAAAAGAACCATGAAAATGGTCGTATTATAGCATGTACAGTGTTTCTATGGTGAGCAAAAGTCATTTCGTGAAATGTTGGAAAATTTTACAAAAAAACGCCTTAGTATAGTATGTCGAAATTTTTCAATGAAAACGTAACATTTTTTTGAAGTTGAAAAAAAACATGAAAACGGTTGTATTATAGCATGTAGAATGATTCTATAGTGAGCAAAAGTCATTTCGTGAAATGTTGGAAAATTTTACAAAAAAAACGTCATAGTATATAGTATGTCGAAATTTTTCCATGAAAACGTCAAATTTTTTAGAAGTTGAAAAAAACCATGAAAACGGTTGTATTATATCATGTAGAATGATTCTATGGTGAGCAAATTTCATTTTGTGAAATGTTGGAAAATTTCACAAAAAACGCCATAGTATAGTATATCGAAATTTTTCGATGAAATCGTCAAATTTTTTTGAAGTTGAAAAAACCATGAAAACGGTTGTATTATAGCATGTAGAATGATTCTATGGTGAGCAAAACTCATGTAATGAAATGTTGGAAAATTTTACAAAAAAACGTCATAGTATAGTATGTCGAAATTTTTCCATCAAAACGTAAAATTTTCTTGAAGTTGAAAAAAACCATGAAAACGCTTGTATTATAGCATGTAGAATGATTCTATAGTGAGCAAAAGTGATTTTGTGGAATGTTGGAAAATTTTACAAAAGAAACGTCATAGTATATTATGTCGAAATTTTTCCATGAAAACGTCAAATTTTTTAGAAGTTGGAAAAAAAAACAGGAAAACGGTCGTATTATAGCATGTAGAATGATTCTATGGTGAGCAAAAGTCATTTCATGAAATATTGGAAATTTTTCGATGAAAACGTCAAATTTTTTTGATGTTGAAAAAAACCATGAAAACGGTCGTATTATAGCATGTAAAATAATTCTATGGTGAGCAAAAGTCATTTCGTGAAATGTTGGAAAATTTTACAAAAAAAACGTCATAGTATAGTATGTCGAAATTATTTGATGAAAGCGTAAAAATTTTTTGAAGTTGAAAAAACCCATGAAAACGGTCGTATTATATCGTGTAGAATGATTCTATAGTGAGCAAAAGTCATTTCGTAAAATGTTGGAAAATTTTACAAAAATACACCATAGTATAGTATGTCGAAATTTTTCAATGAAATCGTCAAATTTTTTTGAAGTTGAAAAAAAAAAAACATGAAAACGGTCGTATTATAGCATGTACAGTGTTTCTATGGTTAGAAAAAGTCATTTCGTGAAATGTTGGAAAATTTTACAAAAAACGCCATAGTATAGTATGTCGAAATTTTTCAATAATCCTGTTCGTGATATTCATGGACAGGATATTGAGGCGTAGTCGGGGGGAGGAGGGTTTGCAGATTGGTGTGCTGAGGATCTCATCGCTGCTTTTTGCAGATGATGTGGTTCTGCTGGCATCATCAGTCTGTGACCTCCAGCGCTCACTGGATCGGTTCGCAGCCGAGTGTGAAGCAGTTGGGATGAGGAACAGCACCTCTAAATCGGAGGCCATGGTTCTCAGCAGGAAACCAATGGATTGTCTACTCCAGGTAGGGAATGAGTCTTTACCCCAAGTTAAGGAGTTCAAGTACCTCGGGGCCTTGTTCACGAGTGAGGGAACAATGGAACATGAGATTGGCCGGAGAATCGGAGCAGCGGGGGCGGTATTGCAGTCGCTGTACCGCACCGTTGTGACGAAGAGAGAGTTGAGCCGGAAGGCAAAGCTCTCTATCTACCGGTCAATCTTCGTGCCTATTCTCACCTATGGTCATGAGGGCTGGGTCATGACCGAAAGAACTAGATCGCGAGTACAAGCGGCCGAAATGGGTTTTCTCAGGAGGGTGGCTGGCATCTCCTTTAGAGATAAGGTGAGAAGCTCGGTCATCCGTGAGGGACTCGGAGTAGAGCCGCTGCTTCTTTGCGTTGAAAGGAGCCAGTTGAGGTGGTTCGGACATCTGGTAAGGATGCCTCCTGGGCGCCTCCCTAGGGAGGTGTTCCAGGCACGACCAGCTGGGAGGAGACCCCGGGGACGACCCAGGACTAGATGGAGAGATTATATCTCCACACTGGCCTGGGAACGCCTCGGGATCCCCCAGTCAGAGCTGGTTAATGTGGCCCGGGAAAGGGAAGTTTGGGGTCCCCTGCTGGATCTGTTGCCCCCGCGACCCGACCCCGGATAAGCCGTTGAAGATGAAGATGAAGAAATTTTTCAATGAAATCGTCAAATTTTTTTGATGTTGAAAAAAACCATGAAAACGTTCATATTATAGGACGTAGAATGATTCTATGGTGAGCAAAAGTCATTTCGTAAAATATTGGAAAATTTTGCAAAAAAACGCCATAGTATAGTATGTCGAAATTATTTGATGAAAACGTCAAATTTTTTTGAAGTTGAAAAAAAAACATGAAAACAGTCATATTTTAGCATGTAGAATGATTCTATGGTGAGCAAAAGCCATTTCGTGAAATATTGGAAAATTTTACAAAAAAACGCCATAGTATAGTATGTCGAAATTATTTGATGAAAAGGTAAAAAATTTTTGAAGTTGAAAAAAAACATTAAAACGGTCATATTATAGCATGTACAGTGTTTCTATGGTGAGCAAAAGTAATTTCAATTTTACAAAGAAAACGCCATAGTATAGTATGTCGAAATTTTTCCATCAAAACGTCAAATTTTTTTGAAGTTAATAAAACCATGAAAACGGTTGTATTATAGCATGTAGATTGAGTCTATGGTGAGCAAAAGTCATGCAGTGAAATGTTGGAATATTTTACAAAAAAAACGCCATAGTATAGTATGTCCAAATTTTTCGATGAAAATGTCATTTTTTTGAAGTTGAAAAAAACCATGAAAACGGTCATATTATAGCATGTAGAATGATTCTATGGTGAGCAAAAGTCATTTCGTGAAATGTTGGAAAATTTTACAAAAAAAACGCCATAGTATAGTATATCGTAATTTTTCTATGAAAACGTCAAATTTTTTTGATGTTGAAAAAAAACATGAAAAAGGTCGTATTATAGCATGTAAAATGATTCTATGGTGGAAAAAAGTCATTTCATGAAATGTTTGAAAATTTTACAAAACAAACGCCATAGTATAGTATGTCGAAATTTTTCGATGATACGTCAAATTTTTTGAAGTTGAAAAAAAACATGAAAACGGTCATATTATATCATGTACAACCCCTGGCAAAAATTATGGAATCACCAGTCTTGGTGGATGTTCATTCAGTTGTTTAATTTTGTAGAAAAAAGGCAGATCACAGACATGACACAAAACTAAAGTCATTTCAAATGGCAACGTTCTTGCTTTAAGAAACACTAAAAGAAATCAAGAAAAAAAATGTGGTAGTCAGTAACAATTACTTTTTTAGACCAAGCAGAGGGAAAAAAATATGGAATCACTCAATTCCGAGGAAAAAATGATGGAATCACCCTGTGAATTTCCTTTCCCACCTGCATCAGATTAGATCTGCTCGTTAATCTGCAGTTAAAAAGGAGTGATCACACCTTGGAGCTGTTGCACCAAGTGGATTGACATGAATCATGGCTCCAAGACAAGAGATGTCAATTGAAACAAAGGAGAGAGTTATCAAACTCCTTAAAGAGGGTAAATCATCACGCAATGTTGCAAAAGATGTTGGTTGTTCACAGTCAGCTGTGTCTAAAATCTGGACGAAGTACAAACAACATGGGATGGTTGTTAAAGGAAAGCGTACTGGTAGACCAAGGAAGACATCAAAGCATCAAGACAGAAAACTTAAGGCAGTATGTCTTGAAAACAGAAAATGCACAGCAAAACAAATGAGGAAGAAATGGGAGGAAACTGGAGTCAACGTCTGTGACCGAACTGTGAGAAATCGCCTCAAAGAAATGGGATTTACATACAGAAAAGCTAAACGAAAACCGTCATTAACACCTAAACAGAAAAAAACAAGGTTACAATGGGCTAAGGAAAAGCAATCTTGGACTGTGGATGACTGGATGAAAGTCATATTCAGTGATGAATCACGAATCTGCATTGGGCAAGGTGATGATGCTGGAACTTTTGTTTGGTGCCGTTCCAATGAGATTTACAAAGACAACTGCCTGAAGAAAACATGCAAATTTCCACAGTCATTGATGATATGGGGCTGCATGTCAGGTAAAGGCATTGGGGAGATGGCTGTCATTAAATCTTCAATAAATGCACAAGTTTACATGGACATTTTGGACACTTTTCTTATCCCATCAATTGAAAGGATGTTTGGGGATGATGAAATCATTTTTCAAGATGATAATGCATCTTGCCATAGAGCAAAAACTGTGAAAACATTCCTTGAAGAAAGACACATAAGGTCAATGTCATGGCCTGCAAATAGTCCGGATCTCAATCCGATTGAAAATCTGTGGTGGAAGTTGAAGAAAATGGTCCATGACAAGGCTCCAACCTGCAAAGCTGATCTGGCAACTGCAATCACAGAAAGTTGGAGCCAGATTGATTACTAGTAGTACTGTAGTACTGTTTGTCACTCATTAAGTCCATGCCTCAGAGACTGCAAGCTGTTATAAAAGCCAGAGGTGGTGCAACAAAGTACTAGTGGTGTGTTGAAGTGTTCTTTTGTTTCTTTGTTTTTCATGATTCCATCATTTTTTCCTCGGAATTGAGTGATTCCATATTTTTTTCCCTCTGCTCGGTCTAAAAAAGTAATTGTTACTGACTACCACATTTTTTTTTCTTCATTTCTTTTAGTGTTTCTTAAAGCAAGAACGTTGCCATTTGAAATGACTTTAGTTTTGTGTCATGTCTGTGATCTGCCTTTTTTCTACAAAATTAAACAACTGAATGAACATCCACCAAGACTGGTGATTCCATCATTTTTGCCAGGGGTTGTAGAATGATTCTATGGTGAGCAAACGTCATTTCGTGAAATGTTGGAAAATTTTACAAAAAAATCGCCACAGAATAGTGTGTCGAAATTTTTCGATGAAAACGTCAAATTTTTTTTGAAGTTGAAAAAAACAAACATGAAAACAGTCGTATTGTAGCATGTAGATTGATTCTATGGTGAGAAAATGTCATTTTGTGAAATGTTGGAAAATTTTACAAAAAAACGTCATAGTATAGTATGTCAAAATTTTTTGATGAAAACGTCAAATTTTTTTGAAGTTGAAAAAAACCATGAAAACGGTCATATTATAGCATGTAGAAAGATTCTATGTTAACCAAAAGTCATTTCATGAAATGTTGGAAAATTTTACAAAAAAACGCCATAGTATAGTATGTCAAAATTTTTTGATGAAAACGTCAAATTTTTTTGAAGTTGAAAAAAAAAACATGAAAACGGTCATATTATAGCATGTAGAATGAATCTACGGTGTAAAAAATGTCATTTCGCAGAGTGAAGGCAAAAGGGTCAACAAGTGCTCAGCATCTCTGGGACTCCTTCAAGACTGTTGGAGACCATTTCAGGTGACGACCTCTTGAAGCTCATGAAGAGGATGCAGAGTGTGTGAAGCAGTAACCAGAGCAAAAGGAGGCTACTTTGAAGAAACTACAATATAAGACATATTTCCACGTGTTAATTCATAGTTTTGATGCCTTCAGTGTGAATCTACAATTTTCATAGTCATGAAAATAAAGAAAACTCTTTGAATGAGAAGGTGTGTCCAAACTTTTGGTCTGTACTGTACATTAACTTTTTCACGTCATTTTTCGACATACTTCACTATGTCCTTTCATGTAATTTTTTCACATATTTTACTACATTTTTCGAATTACTATATCTTTTGACACATAACATGATATTTTTCCACATACTATACTATGACTTCTTTTATTGCACTTTCTTTCTGCAGTATTCTACATGTTTCCATAATCTTCGACATAAAATACTGTGACTTTTTATGAGCTTTTATAGCACAAAAAAACCCCATAATACTCAGCTTTCTCAGCTAATATTAAATGACGATAAAATAATGATGTTCTTACCATGAGTCATGAGATGCGTGCACAGGTGTCCATTCACACCTTCAGCTCTGAGGAGGTGGTTCGTGGTGTCAGCAGCTGCAGACTCTCCTCATACAGGATGGAGCATCAGTCCACCCTGGGTGGTGTTGGGAAGTTCAGCTCAGTGGTTCACTGTCTGGAGGTTCGGCTGCTGGAGGCTCTGCTGCTGGAGGCTCTGCTGCTGGAGGCTCGGCTGCTGGAGGCTCGGCTGCTGGAGGCTCGGCTGCTGGAGGCTCTGCTGCTGGAGGCTCGGCTGCTGGAGGCTCGGCTGCTGGAGGCTCGGCTGCTGGAGGCTCGGCTGCTGGAGGCTCGGCTGCTGGAGGCTCGGCTGCTGGAGGCTCGGCTGCGGAGTTCGGCTGCTGGAGGCTCGGCTGCTGGAGGTGGCTGCTGGTCGGCTGCTGGAGGCTCTGTGGCATTGGGGATGTCACAGACTGTTTCAGCAACTCCAGTGAAATGAAAAACCTTGATGCATGGATATGCTGTCAGTGCGTAAAAGAACACACAACAGTCATTATAATCACCACCATCGTCTTGGTCAGTGTCGTCGTCATCATCGCCATCACGACCTTCATCACCACTGTCGTCATGGTCACTGCCATCATCATCATAATCACCGTCGTAGTGATCACTATTGTCGTCACAGTCGTCATCAGCAATGTCGCAGTCGTCATCGTTGTCATTGTTGTCATAATCATCGTTGTCGTCATCATCCTCATCATCACTATCGTCGTCAGCACCACCGTCATCATCATAATCACAGTCGTCATCATCACTATCGCTTTCATAGTCGCTGTCGTCATCACAGTCATTGGCGTCGTCACCAACATCATCATCCTAATCACGATAGTCATCGTTTAAATATCACGTGCGCCCAGCTCAAACCAAGTAGAACAGCTATCATACGACATTTATATTTTCTGCCAAACATTGATGCTCCTATTCATCTACAATACTGAAGCAAGCAAAACAAAACGCTAATGAAATTTTAAAAACAGCTTTTTAAATATCATTGTATTATTTCTGATCACAATCAGCCTTTATTGAGCTCCATCTCACTCTGTGTCCTTCACATGCACAATGATTGCTATTGAACTGATTAACTAATTAAATATGCATCAGAGTATTTTTATATCCATTATTATTTATTGTACCACGGGTCAGTGCTCTGGCTATTTGAACAAAATTTTTGAATTTTCCTCATGTTCATTACTCATGAAGTTGGAAAAAATATTATTTTCATATCAGCTGGCGTATTTTTGAATTTTGGTTATATGCATGTGACATTTATTGCGTCATAAACCTGATTTTTGTCTTAAAAAATCTTTGAAGACACCATTTGTGAGTGATGATATATGTATATCAATGGCAACTAGAAAACGCATTTCCTACAGAAAATGCATGTGAATGCTGACAGCTGAAATTAATTACAAAGTACTGCTGAAAATCGATTATACCCAAACCAGTACTTAGTACCAAACCTGTTTAAATATCTTTAAAGTGGAAACAATAAGTGATTACAGGTCCTACCATGTCACTGAAAGGTTATTTATGTCTCAAAATGACTTAATATCATTGACTAGAATTATATTTGACAGATTATAACGCACCAGTCATTTTTACCTGTTGAATTATGAAATGTTATTTCAATATTTAATGCTAACTTGTAGGCTATTAGTCACCTGTTGTGCAGTAACCCACTATGATGGGAACTTCCCAGCTAGCTGGAGATATTGTGGAAATCTAAATGTGCATTATTACCATGTCTTCTGGGATTGTCCTGTCGTTCAAGATATTTCTTTTTTTTTTGGAGATTTATAATGTCTTACAAAATATTTTCAGATGTCATGTACTCCTGGTAAGTGAGACTTTATTTTTTGGACTTGTGTTTCAAGCATGGTTGAAAAGAGACTAATATCTATTTAAAATATTGCTGTAGCTAGTTAAAAAAGCTCTTACGAGGATGTAGCTATCACAGGTGAGTCCAACTTGAAACGCATGGATGGACATTACAATGGACATTTACAAGGAGACAATAAAAGCATACATTAACCATAAACTGGATTTATTTGTGTCACGATGGGAAAACTGGATCGACTATGTAACACCGCACCCCAGACCAGATTTTATTTTTTTCAAAGCTATACTTGTACAGCTATGATATTTGTTCATAGTTTTCACTGTTTTGTTTCTCTATGTGTGACTAATCTTAAAATACACTTTAGACAGACATAGGAGGGTGATGCATGTATACATGCTCTAACTCACGTGTCAAACTCAAGGCCTGTGAGGGTTCGCAAAGAATATATAGTCGAGTGATGGAGTCATAAAGAAAATATGAATAGAACCAAAATATCCAAGAAAAGAAAAGTTGGTGCAGAGAGACAGAAAGAGGATCCATGTTAGTGGTTGATGGAGACCAGCCGGTATGTCTTCTTTACTACGAGGCAGTAAAACACTGTCACACCACTGTCATCTACCACATGATCTCAGCTGATCAGCTGCTGATCACTAACAGTTTATACGCCACAGACTGAACGTTAGATCAGAGCTCATTGATCTGTTAGACTAGAGTTCTGCCCCTCTCAGCTCCCACCACAAAGTTTCTCTAACAACAGGTAGCCTACAGACGGGTTTAACAGGATTAAATATTTCTATGACTTACTGAATATTGTTTGACTGCTGCTGGACTTGACTGCAGCTTGGTGTCATGGCCGCCGCCGCCCGATCTCGTCCGCTTTCCACAGGAGGCGCAGTTCAACTCCAACTAACCTACTAAAGTACAAAAGGCCAGATGGGTGCCAAATTAAAAGCCGCTGAGGTCGCAGATGTTGTAGTAATAATAGTGACTGGCGGTCTGACGGTAGAAACTCACCTTAAAATGGTCTAAAATGTAAAATGGCCTCCACTCCGTCACCAGTGTAGCGTTAGCTTTCCACAGAGGTGAGATCGTGTCCCTTTCAGAAACTTCGTCATCCATCACTGAGTCGTGGAGTGTTTTTAGAGACTTTATAAAGACAATAAATCAAACACTTCATGTCTCTGTGCTCAGTTTAATCCGTGTTGGAACTGGGTGGTTTTGTTAGCCGTTAGCTGAAGCCTAGCTAACCTCAGGATGCATGGAGTCCATTGGGTCGGGCTGCTTCTTCGCAAACCAACTTCCGGGATGTATACCGCCACCTGCTGTACGGGAGTGTGTGGAATCACGGTATTACACATACTATCCGAATAAAATAAAAGAAATAAAATACTAAGATAAGAAAAGATAAGATGAACCTTTATTAATCTGCGGAGGGAAATTCGGATGTCATATAGAAGTGGTGTACAGTGAACCCTCGTTTATCGGGAGTTGCCTTCCACAAATAACCCGCGATAGGTGAAATCCGTGAAGTAGTCAGCTTTATTTTTTACTATTATTTTACAACGCAATACTGTACCATAGAATGAAACCAAAAATCAAAACCTGTTTTCAGGCCCAAAATTTGTTTAAGAAATAAAAATATTAACGTTTTCTTACAAATAACTATGATAGTTTAAAGAACGGTATTGTAAGTATAGTAATGAATACGAGGTTGGAAACATGGTCACTGGCGTCTTTCACAGTCCCTCCAGCTGAGCCTCTCCGTCCTCACTCTGCTGTAGCGTCTGTTTCACCTGCAGGCTGAGCAGGAGTCTTTCTCCCAGAGAACAACATCGTTATGGCTCCTTGTTGGCTCTCTTTCTTTTTCAATCAGGATTCAGAGCACAATGAATACACTGTAAAAAAATCCACGAAGCCGTGAAAGGTGAACCGCGTTATAGCGAGGGTTCACTGTACATCGTCTAACTAACCATTTTTTACTACTGGAGAATTGATTAAAAAAATTATCAATAATCCTTCCAAAATGATCGATAATCCTCCAAAATACCACATTAAGACCAAGACCTTGAGGAACACTCCAGAAAAAAAACATGCTGTGATTTGGGAATTTCTGCAGTTAATATCGATTGGATGATGATCACTTGTGTTGTGTAAAGGTCTCAGAAACCCCCTTAGTGTCAGTGTAGCTCAGAAAAATCCATCCTCTGAATGCTCTAGGTCTCTAGTTACCAGGATGTAGTAGTAGTAGTAGTAGTAGTACTAGTAGTAGTAGTAGTAGTACTAGTAGTAGTAGTACTAGTAGTAGGTCTCTCGTTTGTGGCTGTGATTAAAGTCTCATGAGGCTGTGATTATCCTAGTAGTAGTAGTAGTAGTAGTAGTAGAGGTGTGATATCTAGAGGTGGTAGTGGTAGTAGTAGTAGTAGTAGTAGTAGTAGAGGTGTGATTATTAAGGGGTAATAGTAGTAGTAGAGGCTGTGATTATCCTAGAGGTGGTAGTAGTAATAGTAGTAAAAGTACTAGTAGTAGTACTAGTAGGTCTCTCGTTTGTGGCTGTAAAGTCTCATGAGGCTGTGATTATCCTAGAGGTGGTAGTAGTAGTAGTAGTAGTAGTAGTAGTAGTAGAGGCTGTGATTATCCTAGAGGTGGTAGTAGTAGTAGTAGTAGTAGTAGTACTAGAAGGTCTCTTGTTTGTAGTGGCTGTAAAGTCTCATGAGGCTGTGATTATCCTAGAGGTGGTAGTAGTAGTAGTAGTAGTAGTAGTATCCTAGAGGTCACCACAGGTCATTTTATACAGTGATCAATGAAATGGCTTCATCACATGAATCCAGTTGGACTCATTGATCCACCAGAGTCTCAGCTTTACTCTGAGACCCAGTTTATGGGGTTCAACACTGTTTAGGACCACAGTATGCAGAAATATTCAAACATAACATTTGAGAATAGGAGAAAATAAGACTGCATGCTTTTTGCCCCCCAGACTGGGACTATCAGAAAGTGGGCATGTCTGTAAAGGGGAGACTGGTGGGGACCCAGAGAACCTATTTACATTCATACATCTGGAGGTCAGAGGTCAACGGACCCCTTTGAAAATAGCCATGCCAATTTTTCCTTGCTAAAATTTAGCCCATCTTTGGAGCATTAGTCAGCCTCCTTCCATGTTAGCATGACATGCTTGGTACCGATGGATCTATAGGTTTTCTAGCTTCATGTGATCGCTGTAGCTTCATTCTCGCCATAAACTGAACCTCATACAGCCTCTGAAGGATAGTAAAGTCTGTCAGGATCGCCCCCGGCCCTGCAGGTCTCTTAGGGTTAAACATTATAAGAGAGACCGTTTGAAATCTTGAGCTCTGTCAGGCTTAATACAGTTAAAGTTTTCATTTCGATATATATCCAAAAGTAGTTTATTTTTGCACAGTTTTTTTTATGTAAATGAACTTGAAAAAAATGTTTTCCTTCTCACTTTACGCATTTTGCTTCACTGCGTCGCTTTCACTGTTTTTGGACAAAGTCTCTTAGTCAATGTCACGGCCTGATCTGCGCCAGCAAGTAACTTTCTTTTAAAAGGGTCTGTGTGAAATTCTCGGCTACGACAAGTCTATTTAAAAGCCTCTAGTTTTATAATAAATACATGTTTTTGATATTTATATTGCTTTGAAGTGTAGGGCAGATATCAGGCACTAGTAGTGCAAATTTGAACTAAATCCAAGCAACAGGTTAAAAATGACATGACATTAACAGTATGAAGAGATGAAAGATGTGAAATATCTACTAACGCTAAAATCCATTCATGAGCCTGAGGGATCGTCTGTGTATCTGCACCACGGCTGCTCGAGGCCTTTGTCCTTGTTTCTGTTATATGACAATGATGTATATAAAGTCTCAGACTTATTGAATGGGTTGAATTGGCCTGAGAAGCACAGACTGAAATAAACACTGTCAGAATGGATTTTAAAAAATGCTAGTAATCCTTAATCACACCACAGGGTGGCAGCTGTAGTCTGGGATGAAGACTGGCTGAGTTAATCCACACTGGAGATGAAACGAACACGTGATCTCACACAAAGAGCTGCTGTGGTAAATGTTAGTTTGTTTTTATATTTAATTATCATCTATAGTAATGACGTTTAACCACCATCAAATAAGTATATTTCATCATATAACTTCAATCACTATAATATTACTTACTATGATAATATATCCAGATTCTTACCCTTAATAGATGCCAAAACTACATTATAAAAATGCCAAAATTGAGCAAATCAAAGTATATATGTATTGGACTTTCTGCACAGTCTATATTGCTTTTTGAAAACTCTTTACATACATATAACATATAGTGCATCTCGAAGTCAGAAAATAGTGAAAAATTGCCCCGAAAGACCAACATTGAATTGTTCTGTCAGTCCAACAGTCCAGGACCCAGAGATATTTAGTTTGTTTTCATAAAGTACTGAGAAAATCAGCATATATTATCATTATCCTGTTGATTAATGTGTTAAAGGTCCCATATTCTAAAAAGTAAGATTTTACTGTCTTTTTTATTATAAAGCAGGTTGAAGTGCTGTATAAATACTGTTGAAGTATTGTAGTGCCCAATCCATGGAGAAATACACTCGGCCCGTTTTCACAAACTGCCTTTAAAACAACTGTCAGGATTTCTGTCTGGTTGTGATGTCGCACAGTGATGTCTACAGTATGTAATGTGTACAGACCATTACACAGATTTAAAGGTACATATTCTCAATATGGCCCAGTTTATTTGCCGTTGCAGTGTATGTGAAGGGCATCAGCTGACAGGAAGTAAACATGGACCCAAGCTGTTGCCTAGCAACACAATTCCATTGCAATTTTCTTGCAAATGTGCTAAAAGGGGGCGTTTCAGACAGACAGTGAATACAGGTATGTTCAGGCACACGGTATGAGGAAAATAAAGGTTTTGAACATTACAACATAAATATGGGACCTTTAAAATGAAGCTCTAGATCAGAGATGTCAAACTCAGGCCCAATTTTGTCCCATGAGATGATACCAGATGTCTATTAGAGCTGGCCCACCGGTATATAGCTCATGAACCGCGAATACTACAAAACCCAGAATCCTCTGCTGGTACGTTGGCACGTCAATGAAGGCGGGCAAGCGTCTCCTCCCACGTCTGTTGACATTCATTAACAACCTCAAGAACGCTGAAGCCACGCCTCCCCAAACATGGTCAAACAAAAGATGGACGACAGGAAGTCTGAAGACAGGAGGGAGGAAGAAGATCAGTCCACCATGTAGAGGACAGACCTGACTGTCTGGAGGGAGGACACAACGTACATAAATAAATAAATATTATCAATTACTATAAATGAACTTGAAAGGTTACAGACAGAGAGAGGCATAAGACTTCTATTATTTTATTCACTTGAATAAAGATAGGAAACAAGATAGAAAAAGTTCAAATGAAATATATATATATATATATATATATATATATATATATATATATATATATATATATATATATATATATATTTGGCCTGTAGGATAATTCTCGTCATTCACCCCTCTCAGGTATGCTCACTCTTTTGTGGTTTTCGAAACTCGCCTACTACACACTACTGACAAACGCAGTATGTACTGTATACTGTGTACTGCATTCGTCAGTAGTATGTAGTATTGAAAGTAAAAGATGAGTTTTGGGTTTAGTTAGGAAAAAAAAGACAGAAAGGGACCATTAGTGTTTATAAGGGGGAGTTAAAAAATTATATTTTAAACCTCTATATTGTTAGTCTGTCATGTCGCTGATGTCTCTTTGTAGATATGATTCTCTCTCTACCTTCAGGTCGCTCATGCTGCTGTTAGGTGTGGACCTCCACCTCCAGTCTTCACAGATTGATCAGCTTCATCATTCATCAGTCTCAGTAGAATCATCAGCCACCACCGTACTGTGTGGACTCCATGGGGGATTCAGACTGACAGATCTCCTTGTAGAGTCTATTGGTGGGAAAACAAGGCAGGAATTTTTACAAACATTTTACAGCAGTAGCTCCTCTCTAAAAGCTGGACCATGGTTTTATATAAGGGGAGAAGGTTTAGCTTGTATTGTTCCTGCTTTCTCTGTGTATGTGCACCAATGAAAAATGATCAGTCACATGTTAAATACGGCTCCGACCTTCTCCACAATAATTTGAGACCACTCCGTTCGAAAAAGCCAAGGTCTTCTTCCACACAGTCTTTTATTTGTAAATAATAAAAATGAACTCTTGAATATAAAACATACACATCAGTAGAGCCACATCTGTTATACAAACAAGAACTGTTGCAGTGAATACTTAGTCTTTCGTCTAAAATCGTGGTTTGGGAGTGGGGAGCCATGGGCTGTAAACAATCAGTATTCCTGGAGTAATACTGACAAAGGAAAGGGCAGTCGGCCAAACCGCCAAGGATTTCAACAGAAACATCTGCAAAATATGTCTGCAAAATCAGATTTCTCATTGGCTTTAGAAGTCCAGTCCAAACCAATAGCAATAAACAGGGAGAAGGGGATTAAAGGAGAAGAAAGTAAACTTTGTTCCAATTGGTTCTGCTTGTTTTTCTGCAACTCGGACAAAAATAAAGGCCTATTAGCGCCCCCTTGTGGCTCAGCGCCGCTCAGCGGCGCGAGCACATCCACAGGACGCAGATTCCCTTCAACGAGACCAGGAATGTTTGTGTGTCAGCCATGTTTAGTTTGTTCATAACTTAAGTTCAAGCCGCTCATCCTGGTTAGTATGTACAAGGTGTGCATGTGTGTGTGTGTCGGTGACGGGTGTACAGTCAGATACACTCTTTTTATATTCATATATCTATTTCTTTATAACTTCTGTCAAACTCATAATTATACTTCATATACATTTAGCTGTTATACACACATTCTCTATCTCTGTCTCTAGCCCCGACTGTCGTAAACTACAGTTTAGACACCTCCACCCTCTGTACGCCCGGGGCTCGAGGATGTCAGTACTACAGAACAGCACTGTTGTTCAACGGGTCCAAAGAAAAAAACAGAAACAAAGAGAAATCTTTTCCAGAGACTTCCTAATATGGATATTTAGACCCAGAGTGGAAGGCGTGGCCTGGGAGGAGTTTGATCCCCCCCATTGGTCCGCTCCTGTTAGGGGGCGGGGATGGCTTGGCTTTTCTCGGTTTGTATTCATATTCAGTACGAGCAAACTGTACAAGAACATGCAACATACAAGCTGGCCTAAAAGTATGTGGAACTAACACACATAGTCTAGTCTTTTTTTCTGTTTTTGTTTTTTTGAGAATCGTTCGTTAATTTGTCTCATCTTCTATTTTACAAAAAAGTAGAGAACAAAACAGAAAACGAAACAAACGGAAAAAAAGAAACGTGCATGCAGCTTGGGTCCGGGGGCGGGGCGTCCCCGAGTCATGCTGCTCCCTCCTACGGGGGAGTTAGAGGGTCGGGAAGGGGAGGAGACCGGCGGAGGGTTGGGCAAAGGGTGATCGGGCGAATGTGACCTGACCGTTATCGTCGGCACACCGTCGCTCGAAAACCAAACATACACAGAGGGAGTCTGCACCGTATGGTACCATTCTGAACTCCAAACAAAGACAGAAAAAATGAGTCCGAATGAAAAATAAACATAAAATAGTTAATTTGGCTTCTGTGTTCTTTCCTCTTTATTTAGACGAAGAGCAAAACTGTTTTTATTCTGTCCGAATAAAGGAGTCAAGCTTTCCTTGTGCTTGCTTTCATACGTCACAACCAGGCTAAGAATGTGCACGTGTGTGTGCAGGCTCCCTTCATCTGAAGAGGTTACCAAACGGTGCCAAACTGTGCCGCTCGTGCTCATTTACCGCCACACCGTTACCATGGTAACATCAGCAGAGACAACAGCCAGCCTCTACGTGGCGCCGCAGCTGAACGAAGCCGCCTCAGTTTGCTACTCGCTGACTCACGCACGTTGTTTACAGCGCTTCTTCCTGCGCCCTAGCAGAAAGCTCGACTCTGATTGGCTGGAGGGCTACTCGGCGGAGGACTCCACCTTGATCGGGTGCTCTGATCGGGGCTGCGCAGGAAAGTAAGGAGAAAAGGCAGAAAGAAAAACAGAAGTGAATAATGTTGGACAGGAAGCTCCACTGCTGCAGCTCAGAGGAGAAAACAAAGAAAGCAAAGCTTTGAAAACAAGAAGGCAAACGGAGGAGGAAGAGGGAAGGTGTGAGACGTGATTGTCAGACTCCAGCTAAGCTTTGATTGGCTTGTTCTGTCTCTCCCTCTCTCTCTTTCTCGCTCTCATTCCCTGTTGCTCCGTCTGGCTTTTCATTGGTTGACCGAGGGCTCGTCGTCGTCGTCCTCGGGGCGTGTTCCCGCCCTCTGCTCAGGTCTGGTCCAGAAGCTGTGGTCCATTATTTTGTCATTTAAGGGATAGTAGGGGCGAGGGGGAGGGGGCGAGGGGGGGTCGCGGTCGCCACTCGGTCACTAGGACCGAATGCCCAGTGGAGGTCCTGAGCTGTCCAATGACGTCTGAGACGCCAGCCGCGTGAGCGGAGCTAATGTAGGGTCCACCAATGAGGATGGCGGAAACAGTTTGTACCAGCCAATCACCGTGCTCGAGAGGTCCAGCTCCTCCAATAAGATCTGTGCTACACCCATGAAACATTTGTGGTCCAGTCGTCCATAGTCGCCCCATACTATCACCTAGAGGAGAGAATGATAGATATATGATTATGTTTATGAATTATTTCTACACACACAAAGGTAGCCATGACAACGACGAGGCTGCTTTAGACCTGGAAATGGACTCTGTCACCGTCGGTGACGCAGACCTGTTTCTAGGTGTATTCAGTCATTCGAAACAAGTCCAGTCTGATGTCATTTGAGACAATCCAACAGATTTGTCAAGACTCAGGTCATTACAAGTCTAGCATGAAATATTTCAAGACGAGTCTTAGTCAAATGTCAAGTCATTTGGGACAAGTCCAAGTCAAGTCTCAAATAATTTGAGACCATTTCAAGTCAAGTCTCCACTTATGAGACAAATCCTGGTCAAGTATTTTGAAACAAGTTCTATTCACATCATAAGTATTTCAATACAAGTCCAAGTCAAATCTGATATCATGTGAAACAAGCCTCAAGTCATTCAAGAGAAATCTGAATTATAGGTCATTTGAGAGAAAGTCAAGTATTCAAGTATCATATTGTTCAAGACAAGTCCAAGTCAAGTTTTAAGTCATTAGAGTCTAAAATGTCTTTGAGTGCAAATTCAAACAAGTCACAAGTCTTCAGGAGCAAACAGTAACTCAGTTTCTTTCTTTCTTTCTTTTTCTTTTCTTCAAGCCTCCAAAAGAGAAATACAATAACATGGTATTTTCCTTTCAAAGCTGTGTTAAGTTGAATCTTACAGGAGTTAATTTTATTCAAGTCTCAAGTCTGTAGCTCTGGCACAGAGTCAATTACACCACTATGCTGTGGTAACATTTTGTTTAACGCTGACCTGAAAGCTTCGTCGACTTAAACCTTTTTATGGCCGCTCTCATTACAACGTGAGCAACGGTCGGTGGCTCAGTCTATTACTGAGCCCGTTACTTGGAGGATTACCTGAAGCACCTTGCCCTGCGGACTCTCCTCAAACAGCAGGTGCTGCTGGTACAGCGGCTCCAGGGTCTTTCGTGCAATCTTGGTTTTCTTTTTGGCTTTACAAGTTCCATTATCCAGCAGGTACACCTTGACATAGGGAGCTGGGGATGGAGGGAGCAAACAGAGAGACAAAGGGAGGTGGGGAGGAGGAGGAAGGAGAAGAGAGAGGGAGAAGCTTTGCGTTTGAGTTTGACATTCAGGTATCAGTGCTGTATTTAAGGTGTGAGTGTTACCTGGGAGGGATTTGGAGCCTGGTTTGGGGGTAAGGCCTCGTGCCCTGATCACCTCCACCTCCAGCTGACCTTTCTTATCCATCAAACCGATCTGAACATCACCTGCACGTATAGGAGACATATTATGCAAACACACATACAAACCACATTTAATCTACTTTTTGATCCTGATCTTTTGCACATTTCTTTAAGTTCTCACAACAGCACATACACAGTATACATAGTATACATAGTATATGTATATACAGTATATACATTAACAAAAAGTGAAGTACACTGGTTTTCTCCTATTTTTACATGTATAATAGAACCTAATATTTGTTGTTTTTATGTTTATGCTTTTGCATTGAAAATATAGGATATTTGAAGTATGGGATGTACAGTGGATTTGAAGAAGCCATCACTCACCCATGGCAGGTGTGGCCAGTGTTTGCCGGCCAACCAGCTGACCGGGACCTAAACCATCCAGGAAGTCGCTGAACTGACTGTCGGCACCCAACCGCATACCTGAGAAGATCAGACTGGTGCGTGCGCACGCACACACACACACACACACACACACACACACACACACACACACACACACACACACACACACACAAATTATTATTTAACAACTCAAAACCAATACCACAAGATGAAATTAAAGGATTCAGGAACATTACTGTCACACTACACTACACTGCTTTATGTTATACCACAGCACAGAGCATAGTCAGCTGCATGGGTCTCTGTAATCACATTTTAATACTAAAAATAAACTCAAACATGCACATGGAACCAACTTGCATAGTGTGGTTACGGTGCAGATATACGTGTATGGTACATGCTTAAACTTTTACTTATCCGTCAGCTGTTTTGTTTTGTTTTTTTTTTTTTTGCATATCATTGGTTGCTATCCTTGTCTGCCACAACCTGGACCCTATCTGGACCCTATTTTCTCATGTTTTTGTGTCTAAGTGACTAAGAGGGACAAATATTTCTGAAACCGGTCCAACATTGAGGGAGAGAGCTATGGACGGCAGTTGCACACAGGCTGCAATGTAATCTGTCTTTTGCATCCACTAACAGTGCTTGTTTTTGTCATGACAGACTCTGATTGTTGTCATAAGTGTGGCATAATAATAATGATAATAATATCACTGAAGGAGAAGTCTTGTTGGGGATTTTCAAAGTCATGGCTGAATATTTAGATGATTTCACCAACAGGACTTCTCCTTGAGCGGAAGGTCCTCTCCAGAATGTTGTTGGACACTGTCGGTGGAAAAACGAGCACTTTTAATAGACCTAACTTTACGTCGACGCTGCTCACTTGCCCTCGCAGCTCGTTTCTCAGCTGCCGGTCAAAGTGTTCCCATTAGTCATTTACACACAAAAACATGGGAGAATAGAGTCCATGTTGAAAAATCCTGAACATGCCCGTTAAAATATCTGTTTAGCCCCCAGAAAATATCAGCTGGAGCATAAGAGGTCTATTTTGAAAGAAGGTCTAAGGTCTATTTTGAAAGAAGACTAACACCGTGTCTGCACAGGAGGCAAAGTGTTAGCAGCATGTTAGCACAGCAGAAGCTTCAGTCCGCCTGTCTACAGGATGCGTTCAGGCACAGTATTGAGTGTAGGTTGTCTGCAGTTACACTAAAACAAACAGGAAGATTTGCCTCAAAACACTTCATCCTCTGTTTCCTTCTCCATTATGGAGCGCCAGCAGCGTGGATTGTTTTCATTGCCTTTATGTCTTCAAGTGATCATCTAGACTGTGATTGGATGTCCTGATACATCTTCCTACACCGCCTCAGGAGTTGGCTCTGATGGATGCATAGAGCAGCACACTCGTATGACATTTGTTCTTCATCAGGTAAAATTTGAGACTGCTGTGTTCACATATACCCAAATTAACTGAACCTGGGATTGAAACGCTCCAAACGATCAAGGTGCGAATTCACCCGAAGACATCACAATAGCTTTGAACGCATCATAATGGCACCGAAGACGGAGCTCCCACACACAAGCACTGCAGCAATCCTTCCATCTTGATTTTGTCAAGTCCCTGTTTTCTTGTGTTACAGTTGCTAAAATGCCATCATAGCTGTCGACACAACATGCACTCTGCGTGTACGTACTTCCCCTCAGAGCTGTAGCTGTTCATGCTGCCATCAGTCGACTCTCTGCTGGCCTGCCTGTTCATGGCTGACCCTCCCCGCGGGTACTCCACCGCCATGCCCGTCTCCACGCTCCTCTGGATGCTGCTGCTGACGCCGCCCTTACCCACCTTCTTGCCCGCTGAAGCTTCTGCGGCAGAAAAGAGGTGTTAAACAATTCCTCAAACCCGCACCTCCACTTGTACACAACATGAATATAATACTACTTTTTTCCAGTCATACTTTTTGCTTCAATTCAAGGTAACAACTCTGAAAAGCCTGATAACTATCGGCTGAGTTTCATCAATATGCAAGCCATGCAAATTAATATCCCATGGTGACCTCAACAACATCTCAAAACATAATTTCTGTAAAAGATAAATACAGAGCAATCTTCAGGATGCTAGAAAAAACGGTTTTGTGCAGACCATCACATAACTTTGGGAGAAGAGGAAGGAATATCTACTGTTATTTAGGTGATGAGGTCACTGCAGGACGATAACATGGCTTAGTCAAGGTAAAACTCGGAGGGTTGCAGGAATCATACAGTGTACACCTGGACTTAAAGGGGGGTTCAGATCTTTTTAAAAGCCTGCTGTTTTTTAATAAAACACATGACGTCTTTTCAAAAAGAATACTAGCGTTTCATATTTAGATTTTTTCTTAGTGGACATGAAAAGGTAGATTCTGCATGTATGCACAGTATGTTGCCTCAATTGGACTAATTGAGACAACGATCTTGGATTCAGCCGGGCTTCTGGAAGAACTGAACGAGACAGAAGAGGGTGGAGTAAGGAAGCGTGCTGGAGACAGAGGTCAGGAAGGACTGGAGCTGATGGCAACTTCTGTTTGTCGAACACAGCTGTTTTCTCCCTCGCTTCATCACTCTCTCTACATGGCTCGCTGTCTGCCTGAGTTTGGTCTATTTTGTCTCTTGAAACTGTTAAAAAGTGCTTCATGGTGCTTTATTAATTAAGGTATTCTTTAACACCTCTCAATGCAATTACAAAAACATCAGAGAAGTTACATACAGATGCTACATCAAGTATTTAATAATGCTATGTACCAGAAAGCCATGCCTGGTTTATCATGCACCAACAATGCACATTTATGGCTGCTACAGCTCCTGAGAAGCACCACCTGAAATAAAAGACAGGTGACCTTTCTTCCTGTCTTACAGTGTCTGACTGTCTTCCTTTCAAACTGTCTAACTATTGCTTTACCTTTCTGTCTGTCCGCCGCCTTACCCGCCGCCTCTGAAATAACACACACAACAACAACAACAAAGCCAATAAACAACATCGTCAGAAACAACAGCAACACTGGATACACTGGTGAAATGACCAAAATGTGCTCCAGAGTTAGTGACCGACCGGCTGGTGTCCATCTGTGAGTGTGTTAGTCTGTTTCTCTCTGTACTGATAAAAACCCATCAAATCCATAAAGAAATTCACCCATGATGCATTTATTTATCCAAACTGGCTGCAGTGTCTCTCCAAGAACCAAGAGGTCCAACACAGCTTTATTGCTTTATTGAGTGCTACGGAGACGAGCCCTAAATCCCTGAAATGAGTTATCAGTTTATCACGTCCGGTTCTGTCCTCTACATGTCAGCGGCTTTTAGTTTGATACCTGAAATAAGGTCTGTGGTTCACACAAGCTTTAGAGATTTTAATGTTTACTTCTACGATATAAAATATGTCAGTAAATATACCACTTGTGAGTTTTGAAGTTTTATGTGTCTTAAAAAGGCGGTTGTTAGGGTGGTTGCCTCGTTGTGTATACTCATGGTCATGTGACCGTGTAGTTCGTTTGTAACCTAATGTCTTTTGGCTTTTTACTTCTGGCATTTGCATTCACACTTCAAAAATCACAGTCATCTTCTATCTGAACAAAATGTGTAACTATAATATACGTTTATTTTCCACAGAGCTGCAATAATCCAAAACCTTTTTGTGGAGGGAAAAACAGCTTTCAAGCTAAAACTGCTGCTTCAGCTTTCCTGATAAACATTTTATATTAGCCTTGTAGTTTGTCCAATGAATGATTTACCACACAATATAAAACAGACTGGACACCGTTAGAGGCTGCCAGTCTTCTTGGCGATGCCATTATTTATTTACAGAAATTACGCTGATGTCTTAAAATGATTGTGGTGGTGATCCTTCGATGAAATGACCACACAGCATCTTTAAAGCGCCTCAGTGAGGGTGTATAATTGGCGGTGCCACGTAGTGTTGGGGAGGATAAGGAGGGTATCGGTTGTATCCTGTGTTTCGGTCTGTGTTTGGGTGATGATTTCTCGGCCGTCAGTCCGACTGGTCTCTGACCTGTCTGGCTGAGTTGCGAGGTACTCCGGCTGCGTCTGGATGGCAGGATGGCGACAACGCGTTGGCTGAGGCTCGAGCGCCGCTTCTTGATCCCGCTTCCCAGGCTGCCGAGCGCTGTGTCTGATTGGCTGCCGTCGGTGTGCTCCATGCCGTAGATCTCGCCGCTCACACTGGTGCTCTTCATCATGTGGCGGCCCGTTGCGCGCATGGCCCTGCTGATCGTCACATGTCACCCAAAGCTAAGTTCATTTTAAATGAATCAATAATTCCTTTACTGAAAATTAAACATGAATAACACAGAAAAAAGCGAAGTTACTGTCAAAGTGAGGGTGAGTTTACCTGAAGCGTCCCCGGGGTCTCTCTGACTGGATGGACATGTAGCTGGTGCTACTGATGCGAGAGGCACTGCTGGTTCGAGAGATGGCTGACACGTCGCTGACATCGCTGTCTGAGGACTTATGGGAAACGTTCTCGCTGCTCCTCCTCTGGTCCTTGTAGAGCTGCAGCAAACACACAGCACACAAACAACATATCATGTAAATACTGTTTGCTAACAACAACAATATAAGCACATAATATCATTCATTGATTAGTGGTATTCATTCATTGATATACAATAATAAATATATACAGTATATATATTTGTATAAAGCTGTATTTCCCTTAAAGGTACATTTTGAATAGATAAAAAATATGATTTATCCAAATTAACTATGAACAATCAAGCAATTAATCATGAATAAATATTCTAATCTATTAACAGCCCTAATTATTAGTATTGCAATGCTGTTATAGACACTTTTCCACCTTTGAAAATAAACCACGTTAACATACTAAGTATTAGTTTTGAAGTAGTTATATGAATTCAGATCTTTCAACAGAATATAAAGCAACACAATTAACCAAATATTGATCACAATCATAATTTGGGATTCTCACAATTAAATGAACATAATCAACTGTGATATCAGCATTTCGAGTGTACACTCCATTCGTAGAAAACATATTTTGATGCATAGATTTGTACATTAGCAGGAATGCAGCACAACATGTAACTGAAAGCTGTTTATTTATATGTGAAAGTGCAATCAAATATTTTGTCCCTTAAATCAGTGAATAACAACCTCAATATTGATCAAAATAATAAGGATTTTGGCCACAATTGTGCAGCCCAAACAGAATATAAAAGCTACTGTAAATCTCAGAGTGATCAAACCTGCACTCTTTCATCCATGTCAGTATTACTGACACTTTCACACGCTTTAGTCAGTTTGTGCTGATACTGTCCGATTTCTATCATTTCACATCATTTCAGTCAGATGGGGGACAGTGTAATGCATCACAGAGACAGCGCTGACATGATGCATACGAAAAAGTGAAACTACTGTCATGAAAGTGAGGGTGTCATCATCAAACTGTCAGTTAGGGAAAGGAAAACCAGCCAGTGTGGATTATACACTTCATGTATCTGAGGTTCATTCTTCAGCAGCTGCCCAGTTGGAACCAATTCATTTTACTGAGTTCAGTCTTCACCATTACTGGAAGATAATCTATTACTTTCTGGGACAGTAAATGCAATTAACTGTGACGCACTTCAGCAACATCAGGGCTCACACTGTCTGTCTGGAACCCTTACTGTCTCCGTCCATTCTCCTGATGAGCTGTCAGGATAAAGCAATAAATAAATAAACGGCTGAGGCCCACCTCCCGTTTGTTCTTGAGGGCTCGGTCCAGGTCCTGTTGGCTGGAGGTGGAGGCAGCTGACACCCGGTTGGAATGAACTCTCATCTGGAGCTGACGAACACACTCCTCTGCTACCAGGGCTAACACACACACACACACACACACACACACACACACACACACACACACACACACACACACACACACACACACACACACACACACACACACACACACACACACACACACACACAGAATAAACCTCCATTTAATCAGACACTGTAAATGAACCCTACTTGCAGAACCTAAACATTTGGTGCAGAAGAAGCTGGACCCACTAACTCTGACGTCTTTCAGTATTTATAGTAATCAATCTGTTTTCATTAAGCTTGATCACTCAGGTCAAACAGCAAATGTAATATTTCAGTAAATAGCAGCAGCGGTTTAATTTATAACCTTATTTAACCAGGAAGTCCCTCTTTTTTGAGGGAGACCCGGCGAACATAGCACACTATTACAACAGACTTTGATGGACTATGTCTTGGCAGAGATTCCTGGAGTCTGTGTGAGGTTGCCTAGCAACCGGATATTCGTCCTGGTTCCCTCCGCAGCCATCCATAAATCGTGGCGAGTGATGGACAAAATGCCCTGCTGACTTTCAGCTGGCCTGTTTTAATCCCAGAAAGGATTCCTTAAAGGGGCAATGTGTAAGATCTGGTCAGATTTTTAGAGTTTTAGCCCGCTGGATGACGAAGGTCGTTTTCTCGTTTCAGTCACTTTGGCTTTAATCCAACAAAGACTCTATCAAAATGTAGACAATCCGTACTGCCCCGTTAGTGGCACAGTAAACACAATAAAGGCCGACGCCACGCATTAAGATTGTAAGACAGCAGTGCTGCCCTGCTGTTAAGTCTGCAGTCTTTTTTTAATTATGGACTTGTAAATTTAGATTGTATGGACCCAGTAGTAGAAGTAGATGTGGCCAGGTATTACACATTGCACCTTTACGATTGCCGTTAATGATAAATCATGTGTATTCTGGGGACGTGGGCGAGTGAGTTTGTGATAGTAATGAAGTCTGAATGGCACTGCAGCCCAGTACAATCGCTGTCAGTGCAGTGTGAGGTAATGACAAATCATCCTTCACCTACAGACTTCTACCTGATTCAGTTTTACACACAGTATCGTCAATATGTACCTTGTTCTACGGTGCTGCTCTTGGGGGGAAGCTGTGGGAGTTGCCGTACTCTGCGGGCTGAGGAGGACGTCACTGAGGAGGAAAGAGACGCACCACTTTGGAGGTGGCCCCTAGCACAGAATAACATGAGAGTGACGCAAACAGAGGCAGGGAGAGGTGGAGAGAAGAAGAATGAACCAAAGCAAGGATGAAAAGAATGGGGATAAAAAAAGAGAGAAAATAAAATTAACGTCAATATGTTTGAGTCCACACACACTGCGGCAGGGCCACTTGCTGGTTGGATGTCTGGAGTTAATCCTATTCAGACAATAATCATTCTGACGTTACATGTGGCTGAAATTCACCTGAAGGAACACAAAAACTGAGCTATTAACAAACCTGCCGTCATTTCACATTTCTCGTCTTAACATGTGTAACATCAAATAATGTTGTATAATTAAAAAAATGAAGTGCCAGGAGAAGCTTCAGTCGTGGAAATGAAAGAACAGCAACAACAGTTTAGTGAAAAATCAGTAGCAACAACATATTCACAAAGTGAAGCAAAGTGAAGCTTGGTCAGGGGTTGATAGTGAGGGATCCTGTTGCAGAAAGAGCAGCAAATAAAGATTTAGACAGTGGAAGAACACGAAGAGAAGTCGACAGCCTTCAAGCACAAATCCCACCATATCTGCAGACATTCAATCATCGTAATCCACTCTCACTACAGACTCCAGAACAGGGCTTACTCACAAAACCTGGGTGAATTAGTCTGTCAGGTCCATGTTTAGCGTGTTGCTCCCATCAGATCAATTGCTTGTTCTTAAACAAATACTTTCATTATTCTGTTAAATATAACATGGACATCTGTATTTTTCACCATCAATCCCATTGGAACAAACTAAAAAATTCACATTAATGGCCGGGACAATGGCAAGATAAAATAATTCTTCTAAATCTATGAATTATGTAATTATTCATTACAGTTTTTCAGATGTTGCTTGAGGAATGTTGAAACAGAACAAAATATACAAAACAGGCATTTAAAATTTAACCCAACACTGACACATCCACTCAGGAATGACTTAACAACGACCATCACACAGCACGTATACAATAAATACACACAACAGCAGCAGCATCCAAGCTGTGATGTGGCAAAGACAGACAGATATGAAGGAGTGAGAGAGCAGCCCTGTCTTGTTCGTCTCCACCACAGTATCTATACCGACTGCCTCAGTCAGCGGGGTAGACTGGGGCAACTCATTCAAGAAGAATCCCCTTACCGAGGGGCCGCAGTGGGGCCTTCTTTCCTCTGGAGCCCCTTAAGATGGAGGTGGGCTTGATTCTGGTGTATACACACACACACACACACACACACACACACACACACACACACACACACACACACACACACACACACACACACACACACACACACACAAACCCAAAGCCCCGCCGCACAGTGTGGAAGCAGCAGCATGCAGGAACAAAAATGTGAAGAAAGAAAGAGGGTCGAGGATAAATGGAGGGGAGAGAAAAAGCAACAGAATACAAATAAATAATAAGTCATCCAAATCATGTGACATTCAAGTGAAATGTTGGATGGACTGCCATTAAATTTGGTATGGACGGTACTTTGTGTCTCCCACAAGGTGAAGCCTAATAACTTGTCATATAATGCTGCCACCAAAACTTTAACATTACACATTATACCTGCTAAAGTATGTTAGCACTGACATTAGCATTTAGCACTACTGTGCTGATCTTCACAGAGCTGCAAGCATGGCTGTAGATTCATTTAAGATGGTCACTACACTAATGAACAGAGTTAATACTGTACTGATGCTGAACTGGAGTCAGTGAACGCAGCACGGCGGCCGCTACGGTAACTCTCCTGACGGTGAACTGGAGTCAGTGAACGCAGCACCGTGGCCGCTACGGTAACTCTCCTGACGGTGAACTGGAGACAGTGAACGCAGCACCGTGGCTGCTACGGTAACTCTCCTGACGGGGAAATGGAGAAAGGAAAGAGTGGTCTAAAAATGAACTGGAGACAGTGAACGGCGGCTGCTACGGT
Organism: Pterois miles; assembly: GCA_947000775.1. NCBI lineage: Eukaryota > Metazoa > Chordata > Actinopteri > Perciformes > Scorpaenidae > Pterois > Pterois miles. The sequence goes on from CAMQGK010000341.1 coordinate 1,889,780, forward strand.
AACTCTCCTGACGGTGAACTGGAGACAGTGAACGCAGCACGGCGGCTGCTACGGTAACTCTCCTGACGGTGAACCGGAGACAGTGAACGCAGCACGGCGGCTGCTACGGTAACTCTCCTGACGGTGAACTGGAGTCAGTGAACGCAGCACCGTGGCTGCTACGGTAACTCTCCTGACGGTGAGCTGGAGACAGTGAACGCAGCACCGTGGCTGCTACAGTAACTCTCCTGACGGTGAACTGGAGACAGTGAACGCAGCACCGTGGCTGCTACAGTAACTCTCCTGACGGTGAACTGGAGACAGTGAACGCAGCAAATCTTGTCGGTTAATGGTTAATAATCAGGGTCCGTTATCAGTTAAGAAATTTTTTCAAAATTAGCATCCCTGATTCTCTCTTAAGTGTGTTTCTACTATAATTTCGAGGTGGATTTATATACATTTGTAGTGAAGATCGGAGACAATCATATCCTCAGGAAGTGCACGTCATGCTGAATTATATTAGTATTTGTTTCATGTCTGACTCAAATTCACCTCACGTCTCTCCCTCCATGACTCCTCTTTAACTCAACCAGCCTCTGAGGCTTTCTCTTTTGGCTCTGTCCATGTCGATTGCAGCTATATCTTGTCATTTTTTCTGCTTTTATAATGTCGTCTGGTACAATAAGTTAAATTACAGAAGAGATCAGTGAACATTTCATCCCCCACCTCACTCTGTAATGTTAATCCTGCAAAAAATGAGGCTTGAAACTAACGTAAGGAAAGATGGCTTCTTCCAAACTGGTGAGTGGTTTTACCAGCAATAGGCTCTTTCTTTTTTCTTTCTGAATTTTGAAGTTGGTTGTGTAATTTCCAGCTGCCGTCAGCGACCTCCTACACTATGCTGTCTGACATGTGCTGAGCCTACAGTACATGCCTTACCTGCCTCTGTCAGCGAGCTTCCTGCCAACAGTCTGACACTCAGGTGTCTCCAGGGTCCGAGGCTGCCTGGAGAATGGTGGATGAGCAAAGGGAACAATACACAAAAGAAAAAAAAATAGATGGATGGATGGATGAGAGGATGGAAGAGAGTATGATGGAGGAGACATCATTTAGATTTAGAAGAGTCTGACTGTGTTGGGGGGGCTGTCATTGGCCTTATAAGTTTATGATCTGGAAAACAGGAAATAGGAGGCATGCTGTGATGGATGATGTAATTGTGATATGAATAAGGTGTGTCACACACTCATCTGTAACCCTACCTGTGTGTGTGTGTGTGTGTGTGCTTGTCAGTGTGTGTGTGTGTGTGTGTGTGTGAGTGTGAGTGTGTGTCTGTACCTCTTCTTTGTACTGAGGTGAATAAAAGTCTCTTGAGTAGGAAGCAGCATCCATATTCTCCATTCATGGACATGAAGATGACAAGGATGATACATGCACAGCCCCACACAGACACACACACACACACACACACACACACACACACACACACACACACACACACACACTTCTGATATGAATTATGGACACCATGAATTCATTGCTGAGCACTAAGCCTTGAAAAGGAGAGGCTTCTTAAAGACTGAGAGGAGAAGGCGAGCACACAGAAGCTGCAGATGCAATTCCCAGAACAGAAAGTACAAGGCGGGATTTCACACCATCACCAGTACAAACTACTAAGTTCAAAAGAGAACAAACTGGGGACGAAAAACCGCCAAGGAGGGATAGAAAAGCAACAAGACAAAACTTCTGCAACAACAACCACGACTAGGGAACGAAAGCTATCGCTGCGATTCTGCAACAAATTACAAACCAGGAAAACGCCACCCCACAAGCTGAAAAACCATTAAGCAACCCTTTACACCGTGTGAGTGACCCAGTATGAAACAAAGTGGAACTCATCTATGTCCATGTGACACAGGCAGTCTGGCAAAGTTCGACTTTGTACATCATGTTCACTTTCACTGTGTCCAGCTCACTGACTACAAACCAGCTCAGCAATAGGAAACTACATTGCAAAACTCAAGAAAAGTTTGTGATTTTATCTTGTATTTGGAAATAAAAAAATAAAGCAACTGCAGATATTATTGGTTTCAAGAAAATAACAATTTCAGGTGATACTTTGACATTTTGGGATATGCAGTTATTTGTTTTTTTGTTGCAAGTCTTTACACACCAGGGGTATGACGAATAAACAGGAATGTAAAATACTCTCCAGCAAATATTATTTGTCTGGGGCTTTTATTGTGAAAGGTGAGACTGGAAGGAGTGGCTCTAGTCTGCACCAACATCCGAGGAAGAGCACCAGCCTTTGAGGCAAATTTACGGCGTGGCCAAATGGCGGTACTACAGCGTCTGAAAATAACAATAACAATAATAATAATAATCCAGAGTTATTTCCCTTCATCCACTGGGAGGCGGGGTTAAAGGAAACGCCACTGCACCTGCTCTAAGGGCCCAATGGATGCAGAAGATCGCCGGATGATCTGGGTACTTAATATCTCGGCAGTTGAGCCATTTGGGCTTCATGCGCCACTGATCAAGTGATATAGAAATGACCAGGAGCCTCCAACTCTGAATCCACTTCTCTCTATACATCCATGGCCTTTGTCAATGTTGAAACGAGCAATAAAGTTTGCCATCCAGGTTCGGACAATGGAGCCTTTATGTTGTTGCTTCATATAGACCGAACTGAGCCTGTTCACTACAAACTGATTGAATTTGTGGTTCTAAAGCTCAGAAAATATTCAGTATTCATGAAAAAACAACAGTTCAAAGAAAAAAACTGACATGCAAATTAATCACACATAAAAAATATCCCCGGTGTGTACAGGCCTTTAGATGACAATCCTGATATCATACCCATATCTGTATTAAATATGAAGCTAAAGCCAAGAGATATTAGCACAGCCTTGCATAAAGACATGAAACGGGGGGAAACAGATGTTCAAGGTAACCTTCAAAGCTCAATAATTAACATGTTATGTTTTGATCTCATCGCTGCTTTTTGCAGATGATGTGGTCCTGTTGGCATCATCAGTGTGTGACCTCCAGTGCTCACTGGATCGGTTCGCAGCCGAGTTTGAAGAGGCTGGGATGAGGATCAGCACCTCTAAATCAGAGGCCATCGTTCTCAGCAGGAAACTGATGGATTGGCTACTCTGGGTAGGGAATGAGTCTTCAGCCCAAGTGAAGGAGTTTGAGTACCTCGGGGTCCTGTTCCTGAGCGAGGGGACGACGGAACGCGAGGCTGGCGGGAGAACTGGAGCAGCGAGGGCGGTACTGCAGTCGCTTAAGACAAAGCTCTGGAACTACCGGTCAGTCTTTGTTCCTACTCTCACCTATGGTCATGAAGGCTGGGTTATGACCCAAAGAACTAGATCGCAGGTACAAGCGGCCAAAATGGTTTTTCTCAGGAGGGTGGCTGGAGTCTCCCTTAGAGATAAGGTGAGAAGATCAGCCATCCGTGAGGGACTTGGAGTAGAGACGCTGCTGTCTACGGAGTAGTAGACAGCTGAGGTGGTTCGGGCATCTGGAAAGGATGGCGCCTCCCTAGGGAGGGAAGACCCAGGACTAGGTGGAGAGATTATATCTCCACACTGGTCTGGGAACGCCTCGGGATCCCCCAGTCAGAGCTGGTTAATGTGGCCCAGGAAAGGGAAGTTTGGGGTCCCTGTTGGAGCTGTTGGCCCCGCGACCCGACCCCGGATAAGAGGTTGATGATGAGTGAGTGAGTGCTGAGTGTTGTTTATCTGTAGTACCTACAAGCCAGATTAGTTGATTCCACCTGTTTCCAGTCTTTATGCTAAGCTAAGCTAACTTTCTCCTGGCATGGACCAATGTGAGTGGTATGCATCTTCTCATCTTTCGCTCAACAAGTAAATGAATATGTGTATTTCCCAAAATGTTTAACTGTTTTTTTAAAGGCATTTGAAAATCTGACAATTTCCGAGTGTAAATTTGTCTAAAACAAGTCAACCCATACTTGTTTTGTATGACACAAGATAAATTCTCTCACTTTTATCAGAGTAGAAAGAGCTGGAATAGTTTAGGTTGCAAATTCACTGTCAGCTAATCAGAAATATCACAACTCAGCAGAGAGATTAGTGCTAGCTGCAAATGAGGTAGAGCTTGACATCTGCCAGAACCCAATAAGACCCAACCGAGGATTTCAGTCAGTTCCTTACAATACTGTAAAAAACTTGGCAATTGGTGACATACTGGGTGGTGATTTGCCTTGTAAGAAAGCCTTTCTCCTCTTATCATAATTCAGCTAAACACTTTGGGGTTTGGTTCATAATGGGGTCAGATTTTAAGGCATTAGTCAAGCTCTAAGAGGAAGCGGCTGGGGGTCCACAGAAGGGTACCTGTCATCTTCAGGGGAAGCATGTTGGATAAGAATCCTGGGACTGGCCGGACGTCTCCGGGGCAGGGAATGGGACAAAGATTTTCTATGTGTACACATACAAAATATATCACCCAAATGACCAAATCAGCAAGCCAATACAAAATCAGAAAGCCATGCAATTCCATTCTTGGGTCGTCCTAGTCCCAGTGAAAAGCTCTCTTTGTGCCTGACATGGCAACTCTGAGCTAGCAGAACACTGACATACAATCACATAATTATTACCTCTGACAAGGAGGTTTTCGGTTTTGGTTTGTTTGTCTCTCTGCAGGATTAAGGAAAAACTACTGGCCCCGTTTTGATGAAACTTGGTGGAAGGGTGTAGCATGGGCCGAGGAAGAACCCAGACCTAGGGCATGTCCTTGGCGGAGGTCTGTGCTCTCTGAGGGCCCTTCTAGTTACCATACGACTAAACTGTATTCCCCATTCTGTATAGGGGCAAACGTGGACTTTCCTCTGGGAAACCACCGTTCATACTCATTTAAAACAGATTCTGATGTTTGTTTGTTTGTTTTTTTACTACACCTAAACCAGTATTTCTGTTGCATTTTACAATGTTAATCACGTGTTTAAAACTGTTTAAAATCTGGGAGAAAATACGTTTCCCTCAATACATAATCAAGATTGCAGTTTAGCTGTATGGGAATGTCATTTTGTTGGAGACAGGGTTGGCCATGTTTTAAGTTCAGTTTGTTCATCTGTTTGTCAGCATGATTACTGTCGATTTTTTTTAATGAAATATGGTGGAAGGGTGAAGCCAAAGAAGAACCCATTACATTTTGGAGGGGATCCGAATCGGATACCCAAACAATTCTTCACGTTTGTTGTTGGATAAGGCATTTTTAGATAAGGCGTGGCCCTGGCGAGTGTCCTCCTACTTATTTCTAGATTTGCTGCCAACAAAACATCAACAATAAACCTACATGTGACTTCCAAGATGAAGATGAACGGAAGGACTGTTTTGGCCTTCATCTTCTATACTGCAGTCACACTAGGAAGGTATCACTTCACTGCCAGCGTAGACAGGATGATGTTTACAGGGGCCCACAACTCTTTCAACACTTGAATAAATTCAAACCTGTCTTTCAGGGGATTACACTGTGGATGATGGTTGACCAACGAAGCAGCACTGGCACCAGAACTCTCCAACAGCTGGTCTTACGGTACAGCCAGACCAGCCGCGTGACGAGCGTGTGGCGGCTACGTTACCTGTTTTTATTAATTTCGGCGTCCATGTTAATGGGTTAGCGCAGCCACAGTGCCCGAATCTTTTCTAGACATTCAGGGTCTCACCTAGTTTTGATGTGAGCAGGTTTCACAGCAGCAACAGACGGTGAAAGTGATCATTTGACTGTATACCGACATCATATCAGCAACATTACTACAATTTCGATGTCTATATCTGTAGAAAATGTCACAGACATGAAAAAAGTAAAGATCTATTTTTAAATGAACACTTTTTTTTTTAGTTAACACAAGGCTTTTATTCTGAAATATGTGCAGGACAGTGTTGTAGAAGATTCAGTGATTTGCAGTATTATGGGTAGTAGTATGGGTTTTTAATTATGGATTATTACTATTATTTACAAATTACCACACATTTCTTTCTCTGTCTAAAATAAATATAAATGCTATTTATAATGACATAAGATGGTCATTATGAAAGTCAAAGAGTCAAAGAGCAGCAGCAGCAGCAGCAGAAACACTGCAGAAATGAATGTGTGAATCCCACAGCCGTGAGGTAACGCAGCCGCCACGCGCTCGGCAAGCGGCCAGTCTGGTCCAGAGCCTATTCAGTCTTAATAAAAAGACACTGGAGATAGTTATGCTGGTCATCAATAAGGAGTGAAGCTAACAAATTAGATGCCTGCATCCAATTTGTATATATACACAGTATATACTGTATAAATTGATACCACATTGCCACCATATGGGACAGGGCAGGACTGGCCTACAAACACATACAATTCAATGGGGGAGCTGCTGTTTTTCTGGATAAAAAGCACTATAACTTTTAAATTTCACAACCAATTTCATTGAGTTCTTTCTACATTCAAGTGTTTATAATTTGCATAGAATACTGTAAATTAGATTTACTCCACCAAAACAAACTTGTGGTGAAAAACGGTTCAGTAATGTTACGTCACTGCTTCCGGTTCATTGAATCCTTGACCAAAGCTAATATTAGCTTGTGGAGCTTCATATCTAACATAATACTGTATTTAAAACTTGAAATTTACAATATGTCTAATATTGCAAAAACAAAAAAGCCAATGGCATGTCTCGGGCATTACTGTAGGTGAGCTGGCATGTTATGTTATATAGAGACATGTCCACAAGTATTAACAAAGGAAAATAAGCCAAATATACTGTGTGTATATATGTGTGTGTGTGTGTGTGTGTGTGTGTTATATATATATATATATATATATTCCTTACCATGTAAGTAATTCAGGTCAGGCATGCCTAGCTAACGTTGACACTCTCTCTTTTGAGTGTTGTTGTGATTTTAAGTAACTAGGGACAAAAATGTAAATTTTACTGCTTTTTATCCACAAAAACAGCATCTCATTTATTTGTGTTTTTTACTCCTGACTTCCCCGATATGTTGTACGCTGACGTAATGCAGCAATGGGCTGATGTGTTATATATATATATATATATATATATATATATATATATATATATATATATATATATATATATATATATATATATATATATATATATATATATATATATATATGGGTGTGAAACTATGCAGGGTGAAGTAGGCTGGTTGGTGAGGTGATTCATCTGCAGATATACAGAGTATATATTATGTAATGTGTACAAGATAAGGTGCACCGATTCTGTTGTCAGGGTGCCCATCTTTGACGATGGCATTTCTATGAAATTTGGCACAATTTTTCTGGAGCAATTGAACAAATAAAGTCGGTTTTAGAAAATCGCTGCACCTTCATACACAACTTGAAGATTGTGGCAAAACATGGGAGGTGCTGGGTGAAACAGCAGGTTGGATCGATAAAGTGGTGTACAGCGATAGAGTCTAGGTAGAGTGAGGAAGGAAGGAAGCTTAATCTTCAGCTAGTGAAAGAGCTACAACGACCAGGAAAGGCAGGGGATGAGGAAGTACTGGAGCACTACAGGGGGTGTTGGGGACAGAGGCTGGTACCTTTCAGTCTCTGATGAGGGGGCATGATTGTCTGGGGTCAGACAGTTGGCGCTAGCGCTCCTAACCCTGTCCAGAGAAGGCTGCAGATCACTAGAGGCACCACAGCACAACATGCCATCCAATGGAGGAGACAGGAGGAGAGGACAGAAACAAGCACAAGAGAAAAACAATGGACAAACAGAAAAAAATGTTTTAAAAGAAAGTCCGGTTAGATTCCCAAAATCATAACGCTAGAACTAATCTATGACTGGCTGGCTGGCTGTAGGGATGGGGATATCTCTAAGTTATCATGGTTGTCATGGAGATGGGCTACAGTGGAAATGTCTTTTTTGATTTTGAAGCGTGGAGAGCTCTCTGCACTCGTCTCCCAACCTACCGGCTTACGCTCTGTGTTCAGCCAATAACAATAATAATAATAATGTGTACGCATGTATGTGTGTCTTACCTAACGGCCACCTCATCTGTGAACACTACAGCGCGCTGTGTGGTGGAGCCGTGCGTTGCCGTGACCACGTGCGATCCCATGACAGAGCTTATCTTTCGACATGCAGGCAGCATGGAACTAGTCACAAGATGGAAAATTTCAAAAAACAGCATGCATTGGCAAATGAACCAAAATAAAGCAAAGAAAGCTCAGATTGGAAACAAATCTGTGAAACTCCTACTGCGGCAGAAATTACTCACATAAAAGGGGGGAGGTCTGTCGAGTTTGGCAGATACCCTGACTCGAATATTAGAGATGATCAACATTTACTATAATAAAGGGATTATGTGCTTCTCCACAGGCTGAGTAAAATTCACAGTGGCATCACAAAATGTTTAAAGGCCTCAGTATGCTTCAAACAAAGTGCTTCAGTTTCTGAGAGACCCTTTCCAACATCGTAAACTTCTTGCTCCTTTCTGAAACAGGACATTCTGTCTCTCAGAGGTTGTAGCAGCTCAGTCTTAAAGCTAGAGCGAACATACTGGTACCAATGCGATCACGATAGCTGTTGGGAAAAACACGAAAAAATGCTCCAAGGTTACGCAAAACTTTGGTAAGGAAACTCTGGCACGGCCACCTCTGACCTCGAGATAAAACTCTGGGGTGAACAAAATGAAAATGGTATCTTATAAACAGATGGTGACAAACTGCATAATTTGCAGCTGAAAAATGAAATGAAAAAGCGGAAAAAATGAATGAATGAATTCATTAAAATTAATTGTGAAAGCGTGTAAGAGCTTAAGACATTATGATAGAAGGATATGATGGCCATCCCCACGATCTATTGTGTCTCATAAGCTGTTGAAGCAAATTTTGGGGTGGATACCATATGTTACACAGATTTACTCATTTACATTCACACATCTGGAGGTCAGAGGTCAAGGGACCCCTTTGGAAATGGCCACGCCAGTTTTTCCTTGACAAAATTTAGCATAACTTTGTTGCGTATTTAAGCTAGTAATGCCCTGGTTGGTACCGATGGATTTCTGTGATGATTTCTAGTTTCATATGATGCCAGTTCCTTCACTAACCTCTCGAGCTCTAAAATGGGGCCGGCTAAAACCTAGAAATGGCAGAATAAAAGTGGGTTGTCATATTGATAAGAGCTTAAATGATAAAATCCACTTTTGGAGCCTGGGTCAGTTTTAGATGATTTCAGCACGTGGCGGCATATTTGCCCCCAAATGCAGCGACAAATTGAACTGTTGTTTGTCACTCTGACTGGATTCTTCCCCACAGCAAAGGCTCATGGATATTGCAGTACCTATAGCTGTCTATAAATGTATGCTCATATGGCCGTCAAATTATCCGGTGAAGTCCTGTGTTTCCATTTCAGTGTGTGTTTGTTTGAAGCATACCGAAACCTTACCTGTGGAATAACTTACCTGTTTGTGTGTTTGTGGATACCGTTGAACAAAAGGGGCATCTTAGGTGGCAGTGTGTTATTGTGCCTAGTAGATCTCCTGATGTTAGCATGCATGCAGCAGACAGAGGAATGGGTGGAAGAGGAGAAAAAAAACAAGACTGTGGGACTGTTTGCACAACACACACAAAATCTGTAGGTCAGAAAAAGGTGCCAACTTATCCAGTGATTTTATGCAATACGTCGCATGTTATTAAGCTTATTTAAAGATATGTTGATCAAAGAGATTTAGCTCATAAGCTGATTTGTCAGATGTCAAGTTTCATGTTTGAGACTGTCAGTTATGTCTTTGAAACAGTCATACTGTTGTCTGAAACGTGCATTCCTATCGAAATCACTGGCTAAGCCTGTAGGTTTTGTGCAGTGTAAGCGAGTAGAAGTACAGCACTGCATGACGGGCGTACAAGCATCAAAAGCCGGCTGTCATTTCTACTGACGTTTAAAAAAAAAAAAACCACTATCTGAGCACAAATAGAAAATGTTGCCAGCTTATTATGTTTCTGTCTCAGACGTATGGTTGTATATGGGATGTGTTTTTCAGCATGTCACTTACCTCTTTGACCGTGTGCTCAGATAGATATCTAACAGCCACGTGGGTGACTACGCAACGTAACTACGCTACATGTGAAGTGTTAAACTGTATCAGGATATGAGAACAGACTGCAGAGAGATGGTTGGAGAGCAGCAGCATGCTGGGAAAGAGATGGTCTGAAAGCATGCATGGTCCTGTAGTGTCCTCTTGTGGATCTGAGGCAGCAGTACAACTAAACAATCAGATTTACCCCCATAACACCTACATTATTTTTAAATGACTGCACACACCTCTGCTGGCTTATTCCCCACGATTCTTCCCTCAATATTACCCAAAATTATGGGGAGAATGATAAGTCATTGTCAAGTCAGTGATCATAAAATAGGATTTTTCTTACCGTCAACAAACCACATGAAAAGACCAAAACCAGCCGTCAGTGTATCCTACTATCAAGTACTGTGTGCAGCCTAATGTGTTGCTACACTGGTGCCCAAAAACTATTAAAAACATTCACTGACTGCATTTACGTGCAAACAATATTATTTTTTGCCCTTATTCCAAAAAAATATAATATTCCTCCTAAGCTGTTTACATGACTAATGAACATTAATATTCTACCAATAGTCCCATTTACATCCAGCCGTGTATACTCCGATTTACAATGTACTGTATGTCCTGCGCCTAAGTCCTATAAATAACTCCAGTTTCCCTCCTTGTCCACCTGCAGTTATGTTGCTCCTAGGGGTATAAAGAAATACCCATACACTTGCAACACATGCTTTGTAATACCGTACCGATTCTCCAAAACACTGTATTGATTTTTAATTAACCTCTTAAAAATCCAGCGACCCGCCAGTGGACCCAGCTGCTGCTCTGTCTTTCGGAGGTTGTAGCGCCAACCAGGTCGCACTAGCTTGTAGAGAGGAACACTACAAACGCTGCGAAGCCACGCTAAAGTTAGGAAGAAAACTGGCATGTCCATTTTCAGAGGGGTCCCTTGACCTCTGATCTCCAGATGTGTGAATGTAAATGGGTTCTCTGGGTCCCCACCAGTCTCCCCTTTACAGACATGCCCACTTTAAGATAATTACGTGCAGTTTTGGGCAAAAACAATTCAGTTTTTCTCATGCAGAATAAATGGGTTATTTTCACCTGTTCTAAAATGGTGTAAGTGAATATTTCTGCACACTGAGGTCCCTCAACAGTCCCTGCTAAGCTGAAAGAGTCTAATTGTGTTCATGTGTGATGATGTTCGTCCCCATAGTAGTTATTTCACTCTGACTTTGTTTTTACTCAGACTTAATACATTTGGTGGTGTCTTCATGCAATGACGGTTTATCTGAAATTAGATTTGCAATATATTGAATCATTACGCCAGTATCATGATACACATCATATCACCAGATTCTTGCCAACACACAGCCCTAGCTGCTCCCGTGGTCTTCCCTCCCTTTTGCAAACTGTGTTCAAATTTGGAATAATTAAGGAATATTAATGTGCATGTAAACACAACAGATACTCACTAGAGCACCAAATGGGTATTAATCCGTAGCTGAAAATAGTCCCTACAAATGCACTTCTTCCCTCCGGTTTGAGTAATGTATTAAGAGACAGATAATGTGGACATTATTGGTACTTTTTCATGGGATTTGTTGGCAGTAACAAAAGCCATCCATATCTTTTCAGTGCAGACCACAGTTTTACTTCTTCTTGGGTGTGTTTTTTAAGTGACTTCTTTTTGACATTACATCAGAAAGATAATGTTAATATTATTCTCTGTAAATGACAAACAATTTACTTTTACAACTCTGATTTCAATTTGACTGCAAATTAAAAGAGTCTTGATTTCAGTCGTAGATTTTCTCAGTCTTTCATTCTCAGTGGTGCATTCAAAATCTGATAAAAACAATACACACATACAACTGATCCAGAACCAGCATCCACAACCAAAATGTAAACAACATGTCGTGATTGGCCAGTTTACCTGGTGTGGAGGCACTCGGCACTTTTGCCTCGCATTGACTGGTGGATCATGATGACCTCACTGTGGTTACCATGGGGATGGATGACACATTAGAAAATCAACAACAGTCAAAACAACCAGAAGAGCAAAAGGAGACGAGAGTGAAGAGGAAAAGGAAAGAGAAGCTGCTGCTGAAGGCTACACACAACGACACACTCACACTAAACGCTGCTCTAAAGTCACTTCATACAACACGAGGACCAGCGCCACACCAGGTTCAAGACCAAAGAAAACAGCCACAAAAAGCACATTTTGGTGAAAGAAAAGTCAGAACAGCTAAATCAGGAGATAATTTTTAAAAATGATAATGGTAAAAAAAAAAAAAAAGATCTTAACTTGTTTGATGAAATAAAGTTTAGCTAATCTCATTACAGGCGTTCACACACGTGTAAAAACAGAATCAAGCACACAGTTGTACACAAATAAGCATCCTGCCAACAAAGCAACTCATTTCTAGTCTAATTCAGTGGTTCCCAAACTTCTGCCTTCCCCCCGTTTAGAGGAAAATATTTTAAGTTGAAGTGAACGTTTTTCTTTGACGGTTGTTTCATGTGTACTCAGTCGGTAGAGCTAGTATGAGAAATAGGTTGGTAGGGTTAAACTCTATCTACCACTTTTTTATTGATGTGAGCAGGATGTAATGTTTCTAAATGTCTTCTTAAGTTGCTGGGTCTCATACTATCAGCTGAGACATAAAATACACACTGGTCCTCCTCATCTCCCACCGCCTTCATTTTTATTTATATTTATAGAAATGTGATTTATGATGCAGTTGTTAGCACCGTCACCTCACATCAAGAGGGTTGCAGGTTCAAAACCGGCATGGGGTTCTTCTACGTGGAGTTCTTCCCGTGTCAGCATGGGTTTTCTCCAGGTTCTCTGGTTTCCCCCCACCAGTCCAAAGACATGCAGCTAAACTGTTGACTCTAAATGTCCCGTAGGTGTGAATGTTAGTGTGAATGGCTGTCTGTCTCTCTGTGTCAGCCCTGTGACAGTCTGGAAACCTGTCCCAGTCTGCTTTCACCCAGTGTCAGCCGGGATCAGATCCAGGATCAGATCCGGCCTCCACCGTGACTCTGAGTGGGAACAGCGGTTACAGATGATGAAGGAATGAATACATTTACGGTGCTGTTTGGCAGCTGCTAGACCGCCCCGTTACAGGTGCGTCAGGACAGAACACAGTTTTTAACCGCAGTGAATCTGTTGTTTTTGAAAGGCTGAATAATGAAAATATGTCTCTGAGGCATCATCTGTTTATTTTTTTTGTCCCTGTCGGATAATATATAAAATATCTGTCCACTCTGAAAACGTGTGGACTGTCGGTCTGAATGAACACCACTGCTCCTACAGGCACACATTAAAACTACATGTAAAAACATTAATTGCGCGTCACATTTTCCCCCGGTCACGTGCGCCCCACTAGTAGGGAGCACCCCACGGTTTGAGAACCACTGGTCTAATTAGATACACTACAAGCGGCGCTCACACAGAGACACTCACCTGTCATCCAGGTACTCCTCCTCCTGGTGGCGACCTCTGGCAGGGTCGTAGTAGCGGGTCGGAGAGCGGGAACGACGAGCATGAGGAAGCTCATCATCCAGACTCCTGAAGGACAGAAAGAAAGGAGGGAAGGACAGAAGGAGGGAAGGAAGAAAGGAAGGCGGACTCATGTCAAGTTAGTGGTCAGGCGGTACTGCAGCAGACTCTTGGCGGGGCTCGCTTGGCTCGGCCAGTAAAAGCGGAGCTGGCAGCACTATGTGTTCTGCATCAGAAACACATTTCATTAGTAGATGGACTCTGTTTGCTGGCTTCCAACTAACTCTCTCGCTCCTCTCTCCTTCTACCACGTTGCTTTTACTTCTTATGGGTGACCAGTATCTTCAGGGCGACACTGGTCCTTCATTAGTATCCATCATTAGACATCGGGCCATACCGCCCACGGCTGAGGACTAACAGTTGATCATGATAAATTGCATAAAATACATATTTTATTTGGCTACAATATGACCATTTAGATCATGCTACAGAGATAAATGGGTGGCAGTGGAGTGTACTATACATGCATAAACTTGTCACTGCTGATTTCATTGCAACCACTAACCGTGGCGCTGACCATAGCTTCCACTCCGCATGAGGGGCAGATTTACAAATGTTTTACACCACATCTTCCAAGCTGTAGATTTGGGAGTTTATCTCTTTAAATATCCAAGTTGGTATAGTACAACTCTAGAGTCTCGTCTCACCTCTGGGCGGGAACGTTGGGCGGCCGCGACCGGATTCGTCCCTGCTCCTCGCGGTGCGGTGACACCGAGCGGGAACGTATGTGATGGACGGGCGTCCTCTGCTGGTCCGGCACCTCCAGGGTAGACGTGGACTCCCGCTGCCTCTCCCGGCCACGCCCATCTGCTGCTGGGTGGGAATGGCGTGCACACATAAATGCACACATTCATGAGTACGGTAAATGGAAATGCTCAGAAATGAGTGTAAATATGTGATAAATAGAGGGAACTGTGGTAGTTATCTGTGTCGGCCTGCACAGCCTGATCCACAGCCGACTTACAGTGAAGGTAAATCTAAAATGACTTCTACGGCTACATGTTAGCTCAAGCAAATCTGTAGAGGATGAATTATTCAGACACCCAAAATCATCAAAAAGTAGAAAACTATAAAGTATATTATTTCCCTATTTTTTTTAATGAAATTAAACCATTTTTTAAAACCTATTCATGGTAGCAATAGTCTTTCAGAGTAAATTTACATTCAATGATCATTTCTCCACATAGACCAATCTGGCGACTGTTTAGTGTATTCCACGATCTAGCGGCGCCGCCATCGCTGTGGTGCCAAGTCGTCGTGACTCAGATGTGGTCGTGTTTATGGTGTTTACAAGATGGTCCCTGAACGCCCCCCTCATGTTGTATTCACAACCTCGTCAGTGGAGAGTTTCTGAAAGCTCCGAGTTCACGACGTGGAATTTCATTTATCGCTGCACAATAAGTAAATATTGTAATTTTAGTTGTATATTGTTTTTCTTGGTAATTTTATAATCTGTCTGAACATGTCTTAACATGCTGTGTACATGCTGACATCTTAGCAAGGAGCCAGATATCACCGATCATACTGCATGGTAAGTACAACAGGACAGTCTGTCTCAGGGATACACACTATTTAAAGATTAGCCTAATAATAGAGCGGCAGCTGGCTAT
>CAMQGK010000341.1:1910000-2060000 GCA_947000775.1 Pterois miles
CATTAAAGCAACACGAATCATGTTTTTAAAAAGACTACAGAGAGAAATAACTTCATGATGATGATCATGAGATAATGTGGTAAATAAATTATTGAATTATTGTCAGCACACGCTTGTTGCTGACATGATGGGCATGTGTGAAGTACCACTGTGTGTAACTTTGGTTTGTTGACTGCGATCCAGACACACAATCACCACCAGGAACAGCAGAAAGGACAATAAGACAGATCTAGAAACTGATAAGGAGAGACGCCTTCATTGTGTGTGGTACCTCTCCCATGAAGGTGCTGTCCTCGTCCGGTGACCTGGGTTGGTCCCATATAGTCAGCTCCAGCATGTGGTTGCGGAAATCCCTGCGATGGACATGAGAGTAGACGAACGTCTGGTTCCACTTGGGCTCACAGGTCTTCTTCATTGTTTTTGTCCTTCGTTTGCTCTTGTCACTGCGTTACACAACAGAGACACTCACTGGACTCACATCTAATGTTTGTCCACACTTCCAAGACACAAATCAAGAGCCTGCTTGTGCCCTAAGCTGTCAAAGTTTTATACAACATGTTCTTTATGTTACATAAAGTGCATTTTATTGACAAGTTTTCAAATAATCAGTTTATTAAGTAGTAAATAAGGCTTAAAGGGATGGTTTAGATTTGACGTGGGGTTGTGTGAGGTACTTATGGGGGCGGCAGTAGCTCAGTCTGTAGGGAGTTGGTTGGGAACCGGAGGGTCACGGTTCAAGTCCCGACATGGACCAAAAACTGAGTGTGAACTGGTAGCTGGAGAGGTGCCAGTTTACCTCTTGGGCACTGCCGAGGTGCCCCTGAGCAAGGCACCAAACCCCCAACTGCTCGGAGCGCTTGTCAGGAGCAGCCCCCCACTCTGACGTCTCTCCATTAATGCATGTGTGTGTGTTTCAGGTCTGCATGTCCATGTATGAGTTTAACAGAGTGTAAATTGAATTTCCCCATTGTGGGACTAATAAAGGTAGATCTTCTTCTTCTTCTTCTTCTTATCCATAGTCAGAGTGTTACCTACAGTAGATGACAGTCGGTCAGCTTGGTGAGACAGACAGCAGTAAGGATGTCACGATGCCAGAAATGTAATGGTCGATATCAATACCACTGAAATTCAATGATTATCTACTAAATTCGACACAATGGTAAAAATAAAAGTAAAAAACAATCAATCCAAAAAACATCAACATCCAGTCCTTTAATACCGTTAGCATGCTATTTATTAGGAAGTTAAACCGGTCACAAATCCCTCTACGTTATCTATGTTAGATTGTTTAGTTAAGGGTCGGGCCGCCTTCGCCCGATGCCAGCTGGGATCGGCTAGTTAACGTTAGCTGTTACAGCTGGTAAGCAGCACGGAGCTAACAGCTAATGCTAACAAGCTCTCATCCTGCCAATTTCAACACAGATTTGTTGTTCGCAATGCAGCAACATCAGGGAAAAGATAGGGTGCGTCCCCTGTGGACACGTTGAAAGTGATTTTACTGCGTCCCAAACACATTTTTATCATCCCGGGATGACGGGATTCAGATTAGTGTTGAGTCCTGACATTCCAATCGTACCTGTGCTACTGTAGAAAACTGAGTCTCTTCACTTTTTCAGATATTTTGGCATCGACTTGGTACCGAAGGATCGATTCTCGTGACATTCCTTGACAGGAGAACCAGCACAGAAGCAAAGCAACGTACTGCTGTAGACGCGGCAGCAGCAAAACGAATTTTAGCCACCTAAAAGAATCAATGACCATGTAAGTGTATGAAATATTTCAAATATATTTTCACTGCTTTACCTCAGACAGCCGTTTCCTCTTGAGAACTGAAGTCGTCATCTATGCTTCTTTTCAAAGCCACCAGACTCTTCTGACAAAACACGTAATTTTACCTCGCAGAACACCGGAGTTGCTGGTCTACCGCCGCCTCAATCGGTTAGTTTGTTTGTGTTATTGTGTGACTTTGGTGAATCCAAACTAATCCCTTAAGACACCAAACATGCAGCGGTAGAATAGCAACTCCTGTGTTCTGTGAGGTAAAATTACTTTTTTGTCAATGGAGTCTGGTGGCTTTGAAGAAAGCATCGATAACGGCTTTGGAAAGCGCTGTCTGATGGCAAAAACATATGTAAATCTAGCATACAATTAAATTGAAACTTTAATTTTTTTTTTTTAGGTGGGGATGTGCTGACCGCCATCTGCTGTAGGTAATACACGTATTATCTAAGGTACCTCATAGAACCCCTTTAAGGAGGACTGTGGTAGCTACTTGATTGTCCACACTTGGCTTCTTCCCGTTCGCCCAAATTGGTTTTATGGCTCCAGTCAACTAAAAAACATGGCAGCCAGCTTTAACTGGCGGTCTGTTGGTGGGTGGCATACCTGCGGTCAGGGAGGAAGTACATTTTGACGTAGGGGCTCCTGGGCCGCCCGTCAGGCCGAAGAGGAAGCTCTGCAGCCTGCAGCACGTTGACTATTAGCTGATGACCCACTTTGTCATACCACAGCTTCACCTGGGTGGGAAACACACACAAACTAATTCTGATGCTTGCCGTCCATTTTTAACACAGAGACCAACATACTTGAAGTGCTCACACTCACTGAGAGTTGCCCTGGCATTAACTGTGGAGCATCTTGGAGCATCCCAGGACTGGAGGGAGACAGGACATTTAAGGATGGTCTCTCCATCTTCTGGGACTCAAAAGAACTGGAACCTGCTACGAATACACAAAAGAATAAGAAAAATGCTTTAGAACCTTGAAAAGAAAGAAAGAAAGAAAGAAAGAAAGAAAGAAAGAAAACATAATCTGGTCAGAGGGTTTACATCTACATCATATCCATCATCCATTCCTTTTCTTGGAGAACGTCACATGAAAAGAGAACAGACCATTCCACAGTTTATCAGGATGACAAATTACTGAGTTTCTTTACTTCACAGGCTTTTGCTTAGAAGTATCGCTGCCTCATTAATGGTTTTATGATCATCAAGTGTCATTTCAACTACTGACTAATGCCATGAGACATAACGCAGTTCTCCTCACCAGTTAAACTCATGATTTGTCAACTGTTAGTTGACAAATCATGAGTTTAGGTGTGAGAACGCTGTGATGATGTGATGATGAGCTAAAAAAGGACAAACAACTGTGTAACAATAAACTGTTTAACCAATAACTGATATTAAGCATTTTAACTGATTAATGCTATCGTTTAAAGGGTTGAAAGAAATATTAATAATTAATTAAAAAGCTGAGAAAAACTCAGAGAAGCGTCTCGTCACTTTAAGGAGAAAAGCTGGTCCACCTTAAGAGAGAGCCGGCACAGATACAGGAAGTAGCTCTGGACTTCCAGCTGAGGAGTTGTAGCTTGTAGCCTCGTAGCATTTATTTACCGACAAATAAACTGTACACACACTGTCTGCTACAGCTACGTTCACAGCTACAACACCACCAACAAACACACACTCACCACCACACGCACACGGTCTGTCGGAAACTAGCTGAAGTTACAATACAGAGGGCACGAAGCCACCAGCAACGCTAGCAGCTAGCAGCTAGCAGCTAGCGTTGGACAAACACACACTCTGTTTGTCAGACAATTGTTAAAGTTAATCCAGACAGACCCACAGCTGACAACCTGCTAAACTAAACTAAATGTGGTGGAGACTTTTACTGGGACAGTGGCTGAATGTCCACGACACTACACACAACACCGTGGCTGCTACAGTAACTCTCCTGACGGTGAACTGGAGACAGTGAATGCAGCATCGCGGCTGCTACAGTAACTCTCCTGACGGTGAACTGGAGACAGTGAACGCAGCACCGCGGCTGCTACAGTAACTCTCCTGACGGTGAACTGGAGACAGTGAACGCAGCACCGCGGCTGCTACAGTAACTCTCCCGACGGTGAACTGGAGACAGTGAACGCAGCAACGTGGCTGCTACAGTAACTCTCCCGACGGTGAACTGGAGACAGTGAACGCAGCAACGTGGCTGCTACAGTAACTCTCCTGACGGTGAACTGGAGACAGTGAACGCAGCACCGCGGCTGCTACAGTAACTCTCCCGACGGTGAACTGGAGACAGTGAACGCAGCACCGCGGCTGCTACAGTAACTCTCCCGACGGTGAACTGGAGACAGTGAACGCAGCAACGCGGCTACTACAGTAACTCTCCCGATGGTGAACGGTTGACTCAGTAGTCTGTTGTGTTCATATACTCCAGCTGGTGCATCACTGCATGCGAGGCACAAATCTTGTCGGTTAACGGTTCATAATCGATTAACGAGGGTCGGTTATTGGTTGTAGAAATAAGACACAAATGAAATAATTAAGTAATTAGTGCTTCAGAGGTGAGCCAGGCTAGGTGTTCTATTTCCCCGTTTCCAGTCTTGATGCTAAGCTAGGCTAATAACCTCCCGACTCAAGCACCATCGTTAACACACAGACATATTTGCTTTTGCAAAAAGAAAACAAATGTTGGACAAATGTTTAAAATAAATTTGAAATGAATGACTGAATTAATCAGAACTCTCTTTCTATCTAATTTCTAAGCTGTTATTACTATGTTCATGTAAAAACCTGAACAAACCACAGTGTGCAAACATTTAAAAATTAAAAACTGTATGTTTCAGACAGATGATCAGCCACACAGACAAATACAGAGATGTCCCAAGAACGTCATGAAGAAGATACCTACTAGATTCTAATGGAGGGTGGGACGTGTCGGGGATTCTGGGGATATCACTGGAAAAGAAGCAGAAGAGACCATGTCAGTGACTCCCATACTGGCATCTGGCGGGATTAAACAAAGTTAGTACAGTTCTTGATGCACAGGCATACATGCATATAAATGTAGTAGTAGTTTAGTGGAAGAAAGTAGCACTTTAATTAGAAGTTATCTACAGATTAAAATGGTTAAAAAACATGGAGAAGCTGAGGGAAGAAGCGAGTGGAGCCAAGTTCTTCTCATGACTTCAGTGTTTCCAAGACTCACTCAGACATTTTGTCTGGCCAGTGAAATAATAATAGATGGGAACCAGTAGCTCGATTCTGTCCAGACCTCCATCTGGTCTTATCCACCACCACCATTACAATTAAGGATCCCATGGGAAACACCAGAATCCATTGCACCAGCTTCATGTAATATAAAGAAAGCGTGGTAACCTGTGTAACACTTATCAGTGTAATTTGTCATTTTAAATTCAAAATCTAAAAAGCTAAAAAGTTCAGTATTTTAAATTTGCAGCCCTACCACTGATATCTGGAGGGGGTTTGCAGGCACACGCGGAGGCAGTATTTTGAATTCTACAGTATTTCTTTAAAGTAATACTTCAACATTTGGTAATTTACACATACAAATTTTCTTTTTCTGAGAGTTAGATGAGAAGATGAACAGCACTCTCATGTCTTTATGTTGAGTCCAGAGCTAGAATCAAGAGGCAGTTAGCCTAGCTTAGCATAAAGGCAGCACGGTGAATGGTCTCCCCCTGCGGGGGAAATTTTTCCCGAATTTCCCTCCGGGGATGAATAAAGGTTAATCTTATCTTATCTTAATCCTGTACCTAACATAAAAACACGACATATCCGTCTTCTCAGTTCACTCTCAGAAAGAAATCTAGGTAAATCCAAACCATTCCCAAGGCGTCAAATACCGACGCGTTGTCACAACATCTGATACCAATGCAGATCATCCTTTAGCATCCGTATGGGACAAGCCAATGTTAACCCACCCACGGCAATATTAGACACTCACAGCGACAAAGTCCACATGGAGGGAGGTTGGGGTGGATGGTGTGTCAAACAGACAGGACTGCTGTTCAAAAGTCCATGCTGACTTATTTACGTTGACTACTTCACTTGCATAACAAATGTACATATTTGAACCCAAATCACCATGTTTCCTAAAGTAGTTATGATTGAATTCAAACATTAACCACATGTTTAACACTGTGACCATAATGGTAGAGATGGGATTGATCCGATCCAATATTGGTACTGGGATCTGATATGAAGTAACTCACATACCGGATATTGGACTGAGGTCATCAGTAATAATAATAATAATAATAATAATAATAATAATAATAATAATAAATAAAGGATGTGAAAATGTCCTTCAAACAAATGGATTTATTCAAGTTTCTCAACAAAAACTTAACTTTATAAGATTTCATTTAAACGCATCATGAGAACGTTGTAATTTACCTTCTCCCAGCAGTCGTTTTGCTGAGCAGATTGTGAACTGATTGTGATAACCTCCGTTAACGTTAGTAGCTCCTATTTATCCAATCAGGACTGTGCTGCTAACGGCTGCTAACAGCTAACGTTACCAACTCTCCTCCTGTTGATTTCAACACAGGTTTGTTGTTCACAGGGCCTCGTTATCTGGGAGAAACAGGGTGCACCTCTTCAGGTTTAGTAGCACCAGATATTTTTATCCAGGTTAAGTGGGGCTGCATGGTGGTGCAGTGGCTCTGACTTGGCTCACTGCTAGAGGGTTGCAGGTTCGAATCCGACTTGGGGCTCTTCTGTGTGGAGTTTATAAGTTCTCCCTGTGTTAGTGTGGGTTTTCTCCAGGTTCTTCCCACAGTCCAGGTAGGCAGGTGTGAATGAGAGTGTGAATGGTTACTGTCTCTATGTGTCAGCCCTGTGATAGTTCAGCCCTGTCTCAGGTGAAACCCGCCTTCAGCCAATCGAATCGGCTCCAGCCCCCTGCGACCCCCAACGGGATATAATGGATGGATGGATTTCTCCAGATAAAGTGGATCAGTGCATCTCTAGTGTAGAGCTACCCAGAGTCGGTACGTGACGAGTTGGGAATGACAATGGGTTGGTATATCTCCAGAAATGTTGAAGTGTTTAAATTTCAACTTTTGATTTTAAATACAAATATTAAACTGATAAGTGTTTCATGGACCCTAGGTTGCCTCGGAGCCCATTCCAAAATCAAAAATTGAAAACGTAAATAAAAAAAAAAAAAAAAAAAATCATATTGCTTGCTTTATGAATCCCAATGTCTTTCAAACCAAGGGATTAAAAATAAATAGACATTTGTTATTTGGCATTGTAAATGCTGGATTTAACTTTGGGATCCTAAGACTTAAAAAGAGGAATTCCAGACGCTGCACAAACAGTTTAAAAAGCTTGCAAAAGCAATGCTACGTCTCCCATTGGCCATTTTGCATCCCTTCAAGTGAACTTTCAGTTGAAGTTTAATTGGAGATGACAAACTAATTTCAAAAAAGCCAATAAGATGTTTGCCATTGGCATCCCTACAAATTAGGATTCTATTCAGTTCATTTAGGGAAGCAAAATGGCACCAGCAAAACCAAAATTGTTTCCATAAGCATGAGAGGATTAAGGGGTCCTAATAAAATGGGCAGAGATTACTTACTGATATTTTCTATACACCCTTCGCGAGTGTTTGGAGAGAAATTAATACATTCAACTATTTTCCCCATCAAAGAGCAAATGAGTTTAAATCTTAAGAAAGGCTGCAAGAGCTTGAAGAGACAGTGTTTAACTGTGAAATATATCCAATATACAACAGGCTCACAACAATAGCTTATCAAAAACACTGAAGCACAACTTGTACTGTACATTTTTTACTCACTGTTCTACGTGAGTCACTGAAGTAACCTGAGTTATAACACGATTATTCTGGAAAGTTATCAAGCAAACCTTCCAGATTCTGTGTAGGATCAGCAATCAGATTATTCAGAGTACTGTGTGTAAACTGGCCAAATCCTATGTGGCATACTTGTTTCAGATATGCAAACTGAGATATTATGGCAACGCTCTATTTTACGGGTCTGTAGTTTCCTTAAGGTGGACTAGAATATGTCATTTATTATTACGTCTAGGCTAACAGAGACGTAGAGACAATGTGCTGTTGGTTCTCCTCCAGTTCATCATGTCAGCAGAGGGGTGTTGCTTCGCCCTGACGGGGTTTACTTCACAACAGTGACCTGCTCACCGTACATTATTATGCTAATTACACAGCTACGTATTTAAGAAAGCCATAGTTAGACAGAGAAAAGGTCCTCCAGAGACTGACACCAGAACGGTCTGTTAGAAAGAAATAATAGACCGTGGAACACCACAACTGACCAATCAGAATTGAGTATTATCATTATCACAATTACAGACCTGTAAAATAAAGTGCTAATGTTTTTTTTTCAACACACATAATATCTGCTGTTGAGGTAAAGTCAGATAAGTTGAATGCGTCTTAATATTATAGTGTAAAAACAAGCCCTTATCAATAAAACTGCGGCTGTGGAGTAATTTAAATAAAATTTCTAAAATGTCTCTCGCATCACAACTCAGTAAATGCATGATTTATCCTCCGTACTTTATAAAAATTTGAGTAGTTTAAACTCACACTATATCATATTAATATAATTGCTATACTATACCATACCACATAACACCATCATATTATTAAATACCTTATATTATATAACTCCATATTACATACCATATTACACTGTTATACGCAGTGCATATTATTTGCACTGCACTTTATATACATATGCATCATATCTGTCACTTTACCTTGACTTGTATAATAGCTGTATATACCTTGTATTTACTTTATTTTTATCCTATTTTACTTTATTTTATTTTTTACCTATTCTTACTTTTTACACTTACTACTTGCTACTGTAACACCTGAATTCCCCCCTCGGGATCAATAAAGTACTATCTTATCTTTTCCTATTTTATCTTATCTAATCTTATCAGTTATTGTGACAGAAATAGATCAATGAAATCAGCATTAAATCAAGAGAAATTCATCAGTTAAGTTATGAGGTTGTTGATCTTAATGTCTCATTATTTTCAATGATGAAATCCGTCCCTAATGCAGCCTACTCCACCATATACTTCAAATCAATATGTCTACATCAATCACTTTCAATAAAAATCTATTACATACATCCACAACATTTCTAAAAAGCACCAGTAAACATAACCTAAATTAGGATGCTGACTTTTCCTTTCTAGATTTTCGAGGGAACACACAGTATCAACCGTTATCTGACTTGAATAAACACATTTAATGATGCCTTCTTTTAAATCCGTCACTTTCAAACCGCAAACCAACTACTGCGCTCGCAAATGTGTTCATGTCCGGCTTGGTTGAATTTTTACACGCCGTCGACCAACAAAAAATATCTGATGCAGCCACTTCTTGTCTTTTATGGGGCATACAGCAGGTCCGTAATAATTCACCTTATATCGTCCTAGAAATAAACGCAAGTGCTTTTTTAAAGGGGACACGTGAGACAAAGTGGAACTCTCCGGGTCCAAAACTTGGCAACCCGTGCAGCAGGTAATGACAGGCTACTTTTTATGTTTTGAATGTGGTCAGAATACAAATAAATGTCCCTGTCTCAGTCAACGCCGCCTGGTTAAATAAGGGTTAAATTTAAAGAAACGTTTAGACTGGTGGCTGAGCTATAACTACATTGTTTTCCCAGGTTTTACAGGATGACAGTGTCCTGACTTACCCAATAGGCCTGGATACCACCAGCTCCACTTGAGGCTCAGCTTGAGATTCCAGGATGATGTTGTAAACTTCCTTCATGGTCGCCCCCGGTAACAGCTTCCCGTTCCACTGCAAAACTTCATCCCCTGGAATTGGACGTGCATGTGCATTTGAAATTGTTTGTGATATCGTGATATTCACCAAGTTGGGCATGAGGGCTGCCAGGGTATCAGGCGAATTTAAGGAGAATCAAATCTTTATTCTATATTTTTCCATTTCAGTCAACAAATCCCACAAGAAGACTAAAACCAGCAAGGTCTTAGTCCACTTAGTCGCAATATTTTACAGCTTCCCAACCCAACCCGAAGCCGTTTTGTGTCAACTGCAGCTACATAAACAGGACACAAGTGGATTTTATTTATAGGGCTATCAAAGTGATCATGATAATAAACTTAAAAACATAAGAAATCCATCGGTACCAACCAGGTCAGACTAGCTCGCGCCAACCTGGAGCTAAATTTTGGCGAGTTAAAACTGTCATGTCCATCTTCAAAGGGGTCCGTTGACCTCTGACCTCCAGATGTGTGGATGTAAATGGGTTCTCTGGGTCCCCACCAGTCTCCCCTTTACAGACATGCCCACTTTATGATAGTCCCAGTCAGTTTGGAGCAGAATGGTTTTAATTGGATGAAGTACAAATGTGACGCTGTTAGTCCCCATAGTTGCCATTTTATATCGTGAGACCATTTTTTTGAAACTTGAATTTTTTTCATTTTTTTTTCTCGCTATGATTTAGTGTAACTGTGAAGCATTGGGCATTTAAGCATTGGGGGCGGCAGTAGCTCAGTCTGTAAGGACTTGGGTTAGGAGGCGGAGGTCACCGGTTCAAGTCCCCCATGGACCAAGACCAACTGCTTGCTGGAGAGGTGCCAGTTTACCTCTTGGGCACTGCCGAGGTGCCCCTGAGCAAGGCACCAAACCCCCAACTGCTCTGGGCGCTTGTCAGGAGCAGCCCCCTCACTCTGACATCTCTCCATTGACGCATGTATATGTACTGTGTGAAATTAACAACAGAGTGTAAAACTGAAACTGAATTTCCCTACGGGGATTAATAAAGGTTCATCTTATCTTATTATTCAACCCCCTTCCAGACTTCCACGCTAACATCACATGGTTGGTACCAATATTTTCTTTAGGTTTTCTAGTTTACAGCTCTGCTTAATCTAATAGTTAGCATGCAACAAACCTGGCATTGCATGGTGGAAATAAGACCTCTGAGACCATTTATAATCATTGTGATGATTGTAAAGACCTTACGTTTTGATCATAATGAATTTTCCAGTCTTTGTCAAGACTGTAAACACTGTAACACGTGATGGTTGTTAGACTACCTGCTCTGAGATGTCCCACCACGTCCGCCAGGCTTCCCTTCTTGACTTTAGTGATGAAGGCACCTAATCTCCCTGACTCTGTAATTCTGCCTCCCACCACCTAGAGAGACAGTCAGACAGATTAGTACCACATCCATCATGTATGGGGCAACTGAATACCATTACAGTCATAACATCACAGCAATAAATAAGCAACACTCTGACCTTTAACCCCAGCAGAGCTCCAGCTTCTTTAGGCATGGTGGCGCTCCTCTTGCTGAGAGTGATTCGTCCAATTAGATGGTCTCCCTCCTTGGACGGCTGCCATGTTACAGGATGCTGCAGACGTGCAGATAAAGACTCAGAGGACATCTACCCAAATACATGCACAGGAATACAAAATCAGCTACTACTGAAGAAATATGAACAGTTTTAAATGTTATGATATTCTGTATTTTGATCATGCTTTGGCTGCAGTAAACCCAGAGTACCTGCACGTTGCAACAAGTCGAACTTGAGACTTTTTAAGACCTTTTTAGACCATTGTGAATGTGACTTAAGGCATATTTCATGTCCATTTAAGACCACTATGACTGCAGTTTAAGACTTTCTTCACGTCCATACTGGTAAGAATGTACTAAAGATATGAAAGAAAACTGGAACATCAGTTTGGTCGTTGCTGCTATATGACTGATGCTTCGTTACTGAGTGTGAAGTCCAGATCAGCTCAGCTTTTAGTGGAGGTGGAGCTCCAAACGCTGTCTGGAGGTCGACTGGAGCGGATCTAGATCCTGACGTGGATCAATACTGGCTGACTGCAGCTGTTTGCTGCTGTTTTTTAACAACCAGCTTCATGTTTTTATGACTCGGCGTGAATCCAAAGACATGATGTCCAGTGTTCCAAGTCTCAAAGTTTTCTTGCAGAGGCTGTAGCGCGCTTCGAATACATTTCCAGGCTCCAGCTTCAACCACACACTAACTTCACCGTTCTCTAACCAGAGCTAAGTGAATGAGCATTAACCCATTTTTTACCAGGTTTTAGCGCTCTAACCTTAAGTTTTGCATCTTCATTCATTTGTAATTTAAAATGGTATTTTTACACATATTTCACCTTTAACATATATTACCATTTTGATAACATTTCAATTAATTGTGCAGCCCTCATTAAAAAGAGCTCTTTTACTGCTGGTACTTTAAGTATAATTTGATGCTAATACTTTTGTACATCTACTTAAGTAAGATTTTGAATTCAGGAATTTTACTTTTACTTACAATTTTACTCAGGGTAGGAAAAAAATCAATTCACAAATCATCAAATCATCATACTTGTAGAATCACAATACTTAAAAATTGTGACAGAATCAGGAGATAGGTGTATCGTCCTCATGTTTACACTGTGGTATTAACACTTTGCACCTTGCAGCGCTGCAGGCAGCCATACATACACATTAACATGTAACTAACTGTTGACGCCACTGTCATCTCCTCTGAAACACAAAGACAAAACCTGACACGATCTGGCTCCACATCAAGCTGATCTGAAAGCGTTTAAGCTGAATATGAAGAACATTATGACCATATGAAGAACATGAGAGAAAAGAGGAAAACAGTGACTTACATGCCAGACGGTGGGGTCATGTGGGTAGCACTCCCAGTCGCCTGCAAGAGAAAAGAGAGCCGCTCAGATACTGTACATAGAGCAGAGACCACAACCTCCTTCATATCCCATCATGCCCCCCCCATGCATACAGGAGGAGCTGTGTACACAGCACATACCAGCCTGAGTCCTCTCATACACAGTCCAGCCAAATTTGGAAGGTATTTGTTTACAGTGGAGAGGGTTAAGTTTATTGAATATTCAGGCCCAGACTAGGATTAGAAATTTATCACCACAACAGCAGGACTCAGCCTCAAAGTAGTCCGCCGAGGCAGCGACGCTACCAAAGGACAGCTAAGCCTTTTGAAATGCCTGAAATCCCTCCCAGATATCTGACAAATTAGATGCTGTGGAATTACTCTGGGGGTAACGGAGCGCTGTAAGGCCAAATAAACACTCTGATGGCCATCATGAAGCCTTAGCACCACACTGGAGAGAAGCATCCAAAGAATGAATATTTTCCTTTACATTATTTTCTATATAAACTTGTGCTTTTCACCTCTTACAAGTACAGAGGCTGGAGTGTGCCACGTGATAATCACAGACTTTTATCATTTTAAATTATTTATCCCAAAAAGCTTTTAGAATTTGAATGATTGCAAATGCAATGCATTTAAATTACAAATTATAAAACCTAAAGTAAAAAACAAAAAGAAAATTACATTTTAAATAAAAAATAGTTTTCTTGTTGTCTTAAAATTATTTTTTTTAAATTGAATTTTAAAATGGAATGACAAATTTAAGATTTTTTTTCTAATAGTTAATTTTTATTAATTAAATTCTACTTTAGGGGCTACACAGTGGTGCAGTGGTCAGCACAAAACATAAAAATACAATTTTACTAAAATTCTAATTAATGAAATTATTATTGTACTTCTGTCTTAATTTTAGAGTTTTAAAATGAATCACAATTTTAGATTTTTTTACTATATTATTTAGTTTTAATAAATTCAAAATTTTACTTTTTATTACATTTACCACTTCAATTTATTAAATTATTAAATTTAAATATGTGTAATCACAGACTTTGATCATGTTTAAATAATTGATCAATCTCAAAAGCTATTATAACCTGAGTAATTAAACATGTATTTAAATGATAAATTATAAAATGAAAAAGAAAATTACATTTTAAGTGAATCTCATTTTTACTCTGTCCTAAAATGATTGTTAATAAATAACTTTAGTTTTTTTAATTCTAATATCATTTTCAAAATGATTTTAATCCATTAAATTAATGAAAGCAGACGAAGACGGCGGCGTTCTGGACGACACTGTTATGACGCGGAGTAAAACAGAGCCAAGTGCTCCTGGAGGCCAGGAGGTTAATGAGGAACATTATGTAAGCTTAGAGCAAACGCTCTGACGACAGACAACTGACTTCTCAGTTTCACAAGTCGAGCGTGAACATAAAGATAAGATAAGATAAGATATTCCTTTTCCTTTATTGGTCCCACAGTGGAGAAATTAAATGTGTGCAGTGGTTGGCCACATGGGCGAGTGTGTGTTCTCAGGACCCCGCATACTGTGGGGATGTGTGACATTTAAAACTCTTGTTTGATGCATTTTTTATTAAAACAATGTCCTCTTGACGATGGAATATAAAAATATCAAGTCATGTCACCCAAGAGCTTTATTTCTCCAGCTTCTCAGAAACATCACATGGATATGATTTAGTATTTCTGTATGGAGACCAGTCCGGGCGCTATCAGCCCCAGCCAACAGTACCTGTGATAACATTACTTTTGCTAAATACATCAGTTTATGTACATCCTAAAAAACTTCTTTCTTTTGTTAAGTTACAAGTGAAACATACAAACTATGTAAGTATGAAGTATGTAAGCATGTAAGCTCATTGTGTTAGAACGAAATAGCAGTGGGAGATTTCCTGATCACACTGATACTGTAATACTAGCTAGCGCAACTAGCTTTACGCTGCAATACAAGGATACGTCTCTTTATTTCCATGAGACAGCTGTAGCCTCATTCTCTCATCATCGTATCATGAATGTAGCCACAAAAGTGCATATTTAAGCTTTTGCATGGTATGAATACTCAGAATGGCACTTCGTATACCATGTACAGTTTTAAACATGCGGATAAGGTTTAGGAAAAGATCAGTTTGGGTTAAAATAAGCAGTTTGTTACCTACATTAAGTTACATACATACGTTCAGTAGTCAACATAAATACGTCAGCAGCTGACTTTTGGTGTCACATGGGACACGACTACTAATTCTACACCATCTGGCTTACAGAGCACTTGCTCAGAGCATCTCATGCTGCCGCGGCGCGTAATGACACGGAAATAACAAAAAATGCGTAGTGATAACTTGTGGTTATTATTTGGTGATACGAGGCTGCTTTGTTTTATACCAACTCTGCTGGAAACGTTGAAATGTGCAGCTGGAGATGGAGGTCCAGCTCGTGGAATCACTGTTAGATAAACTTGGAAATAAAAGTTTGGAAATTAGTGTTTCTCTGTTGTTCCAATGCTGATTGTCATGGTTGGAAAGCCTGTTTATTTACCTTCACAATGACGTCCAACTTGTGAGGATCAGTGTATTCTCCTGTTGGTATTGACTCTTGTTTGGTGCTGCCAATCAGGCTCCACAAGACCAGACCACCAGATCACAGAACCGGAGTGATCCGGTTCATTCTGGAAAATCAGCTTTTAAAAACCAACATGGCTCAGTTCAATATTTGGTTTAAAACTAAACTCCTCATCTCTTCTCGGACATCAGGTAGCTGATTGGCAGCAAATCATCTGATGTCAAAATCACTTCGCACTGTGAGATAAATCAACTTCCTTTACTTTGTATTGTTTTATAGTACAGGCTGCAATGCAGCAACCCTACAGGAGGTCTGTCCTGCTACCACGTTACTCCACCCTTAGCTGGGACAACTTAGCGTTTATAGTCTTCCACAGTTACATACAGAGAGCAGCAGTGAGCAGTGAGCCAGAGAGTCTTCGCCTGGTTCGTAGTGAAGTGACAGGACCCAGCTTGGACATGACAGTAGTGTGTTCTCAGGCTTGGGGACATACAGTAGTCGGCTATGTGAGGACACACACTGTCAACGCTGGGATCAACTGGGGTCAAACTGCCCTGTCTCACACACACATGCGCACACACACACACACACACACACACACACACACACACACACACACACACACACACACACACACACACACACACACACACACACACACGCACACACATGAACAGTGTGGGATAGCTCCCCCTTCAGGTAGCTGATTGGCAGCAAATCATCTGATGTCAAAATCACTTCGCACTGTGAGATAAATCAACTTCCTTTACTGTATTGTATAATGCATAAGTGGGGTCAATTCTTGGCTTCATAAAAAGAAATATCAATTGATGAATGAATGATTGTTTTTACATATTTAATAATGTTTTTGGGGGGGTTATAAAAAGGTTGACACACTGAGATAAGGACTTAAAAAGTGAAAGTTATGAATCAAGGGGCACATGTATTATAATGTACCATCATATTTGTGTTGTGCTTTTTCTTCCTTCCTATCAGAGGGTGAGTTGGTAGCGTGTAGGAGGATACTTGCACAGATCACAATAGGATCTACTGTACTGTGACTGACTGCATATTTGAGTGTGTGTATGTTTCCCTGCGCTGATCTCACAATGATTTACATGCCTGGATGCTTCTCAGCTGCCAGCAACCACATCTTGGAGCTGACCTGGCTTCAGTCTCGAGCTAAAAAAGGAAGCAGCGTCTCGCTGCCACGCCGGTGTGTTTAAACCCCGGCCTGACAGAGCACTCTCATCCTAAAACCTCCACTTGATCGATGTCTCAGAGCCTGGTTTGGGTCCAGGCTGGTGCTGCCTGCTCCCTCTTTCTCATCAGGACACAACGCGCTGCATCGATCAAAGTGTAGCATCAACGTAGCATGAGCGAGGCTACAGTCATACACACACAACTTATACAATCACTTCTAATATTAGAAAAATATTTATGTTCATTTGATTGATATGCTCATAATGTTAAATTTTCATGGAAGTGTTTAAAGGTCCAATATTGTAAATTATTTTATTTTATAAAGCAGGTTTAAGTGCTATATAAATACTACGCCCAATATACGGAGAATCCACACAGCCTGTATCACTAGTTATACACTTGAAACAAGCCATTAGGATTTCTGTCCATTTGTGATGTCACAATATACAATATTTGTCCCAGTTCGTTTCCTGTTGCAGTGTATGTGAATGACATCAGCTGACAGGAAGTAAACATGGACCCCAACTGTTGCTTAGCAACACAATGCTTTTGAAATGCAATAAAACAGAGCTCCGGAAAGAAAAGTGTGAACCGAGAAGGATGGATAGAAGGATGGATAGAGGGAGGTATAGAAGGAGGGATAAAGGATGGATAGAAGGACGGAGGGACAGAAGGATGGACAGATGGATGGATGGACGGACGGTCTGACAGAATGACGGACGGATGGATGAACGAAAGAACGGACGGACAGAAGGGTGGAAAGAAGGACGGACAGACAGATGGACAGAAGGACAAACGGATAGATGGACGAACAGAAGGATGGATGGACAGAAGGACGGACAGACAGATGGACGGAAGGATGGATGGACAGACAGACGATCTGACAGAATGAAGAACGGATGGATGAACGGAAGAACGGACAGACGGACGGAAGGATGGAAAGAAGGACGGACAGACAGATGGAAGGACAAATGGATAGATGGACGAACAGAAGGATGGATGGACAGAAGGAAGGTTGGACGGAAGGACGGACACACAAAGCACTTTATACCCCCAACTACCTTGCTAAGCTGTAATACTCTGCCCTGGAAAAAAACTGAAGTTGAAGTGAAAATTTCTAAATTTTGGCCACTCTGAACATCCTAAGTTCAGCAGTTTCAGAGTTCTGCTCCAGAAACAAAAGTGTGACACGCAAATGGACAGAGGGATGGACGGATGGACGGACACACAGAGCGCATATAGCCCTGGCTACGTTGTTTGAAAAGTGCATCAGATATCAGTGACCACGTCTTTACCAGGACACACTGAATCTCTTCTCATCAGTGCTATCATCCAGTCAGCAGGCCGACTTTGTATTGTTTTATAGTACAGGCTGCAATGCAGCAACCCTACAGGAGGTCTGTCCTGCTACCACGTTACTCCACCCTTAGCTGGGACAACTTAGCGTTTATAGTCTTCCACAGTTACATACAGAGAGCAGCAGTGAGCAGTGAGCCAGAGAGTCTTCGCCTGGTTCGTAGTGAAGTGACAGGACCCAGCTTGGACATGACAGTAGTGTGTTCTCAGGCTTGGGGACATACAGTAGTCGGCTATGTGAGGACACACACTGTCAACGCTGGGATCAACTGGGGTCAAACTGCCCTGTCTCACACACACATACGCGCACACACACACACACACACACACACACACACACACACACACACACACACACACACACACACACACACACACACACATACACATGCACACACATGAACAGTGTGGGATAGCTCCCCCTTCAGGGCCAAGCTGAAAACAATCCAGTATGACACCCTGGAAAGCATTCAGACACACAAACAGGCTCACACACACTCGTTAACATGCACACTGGTATAGCTGCTCACTTTTCATTCAGACTGCCAACTACAGCCCCCAGCATGCACTGCACTTCAAAAAAAAGAAAGGAACAGTTTACCTCAAAAACTGATTTAAGGTACAGTATGATGGTCCTATATCAGCTTAGAGCAGAGGTGTCAAACTCAATAATACTATAGATGGAATAAATATATCTGCTCTTGGTCATATTACAAAACTGCCTCAGTATTTCATTAATATTTGTTTTAGTAATAATTTATTTAATAAGTAGCTCTGAAAGCTTAACTCCACGAAAAATAATTGCAAGCAGAAATATTGTACAATTCATTTAAAAAATGAGTTCAGTAACAAAAACACATGCTTGTGATCAATATATCTGCATGTAGACACAAAAATACTGTATGTGGACACACACTCACATTCACCACTGACTCGTAGTAAAGAAGACACACCGGCTGGTCTCCATCAACCACTAACATGGATCCTCTTTCTGTCCTTCCCTCTGCTCCAACTTTGCTTTTCTAGGACATTTTGGTTCTGTTCATATTTTTTATGACCCCATCACTCGGCGAGAGTGCCGCTGCTAGAAACCGGAAACGCTGAAACGCTTCAGTTGCGCACGGAGCAAAATCAAGATGCATTGTGGGACATGTGGTTTAAGGACATTGTACTTCTGTAAAGCAGCATAAAATTGTTGGGTGTGATGATGAAATGAATGAAGTGACAGAAGTCAATACTTTCCATATCCTGTCTGGAGGAAATCAACAACAGTTTCTCCACAGACAGAAAGTGATGACTGATAACGTCTCTCACCTCTCTCGCTGACACTTTCGATCTCGGCGTCCTCACAGCTGCTGTACTCCGGCGTGGTCCCTCCCTCCTCCTCCGAACTGCTGACACTGGTTTGCCTCTTCCCTCCGGCCCCCAGCCCTCGCTTTGACTTGTAGGGCCTCGGCGGTGGCGGACGCAAAGATTCCGATTGGTCAGAGCTTAGCGAATCGTTGCGCAGCATGCTCTCAGCCTTCTCCCGTTTGGTCCGTCTCACGACGGGTCCCTGGCCGGGGGTCGAGCCGGGACCCGAACCGGGAGGCTCTCTGAGTTCAGGGGGAGGGGGTTGCTGAGCAAGGGTGTGTTCGTGTGGCCCGCCAAGCCCGCCAACCCCACCCACCGTCCTCTGGCCGGGCCGCACCCCATCCCCGACCTCCCCCACTACGCCGATGCCGCGACCCTGCACGGGCACAGGGTGTTCCCGGCCTCCAGGAGGGACCGGCCCTGCTTGGCGAGGGGGGCACCGCTGTGGTCCATGTGGTGGTAGCCCCCCTCCTCTGTCCGCCTTACTCCACCACCTCCTCCCACAGGGTCGTGCTCCAGAGAGCGTCCCTTTGTCAGCCGCCGGCTTTCCCTGCGCTCCCTGGACTCCCCCCGGAGGTCCCGGTCCATGGAGACCTGGGTCTGCAGTCTGGGCTGACCCGGCCGCCGCTCTCCCCGACCAGCTCCCCCGCCTCCTCTTCCATTTCTCCTGGGGAGCCATCAACATGGGGAGACAGAGAGAATGAAATATAATATATATATTTTTTTATTTATTCTGTTTTTATTCTCTTTTTATTGAGAATACCCAAATATGTTATCATTGCCGATATATTTTTCTCTTTTAAACATGGAAAATAACATAATAGTTAACAATGAGGAATATAAAATAAAATTAAATAAAATTAAATGAACTTAAATGACTGATTTCAGGATACTACTCCTCAATCACATATACATACATACTCATCCGTATGTATACTGCTCTCCATATTTACCTCTTTATATACAGATACACCTATACATATATTTTCCCATATTTTCATATCCACATTATACTTACAGCAGCAGCTAGCAGCTGCTAACGTAGCACAAACACACACTCTGTTTGTCAGAAAATCGCTATCGTTAATCTGGACAGACACACAGCTGAGACCTGCTCTACTAAACTAAATGTAGTGGAGACTTTTACTGGGAAAGTGGCTGAATGTCCACGACACTACACACAGCACCGTGGCTGCTACAGTAACTCTCCTGACGGTGAACTGGAGACAGTGAACGCAGCACCGCGGCTGCTACAGTAACTCTCCTGACGGTGAACTGGAGACAGTGAACGCAGCACCGCGGCTGCTACAGTAACTCTCCTGACGGTGAACTGGAGACAGTGAACGCAGCACCACGGCTGCTACAGTAACTCTCCTGATGGTGAACTGGAGACAGTGAATGCAGCACCGCGGCTGCTACAGTAACTCCCCTGATGGTGAACTGGAGACAGTGAACGCAGCACCGCGGCTGCTACAGTAACTTTCCTGACGGTGAACTGGAGACAGTGAACGCAGCACAGTGGCTGCTACAGTAACTCCCAAATTAACATCCCTAATTCTGCCCTGTACTTAACAAAGCCCGCTGCTATGATTTTGCATCCGTTACCAATTCATTGTTAATATTAGTGTCCACTCATAGAAAGTCACGAGTGACAACACATTTTACTCTCCAGTGTTTGGAACTGGCTGCTTTCTTCCATTACACATTTCAGAAACAACGACACAGGCTGTTTGCTTAAGAGACATAATGCACCACTGTATAAAAGAAGCAAATGATGAATGCAGGAGATAATGCTCAGTAATACAAATATTAACATATTCTACAAGGACTGCTTTCTTTCTGGTGGCTGAGAGGACGCAATTCAAAATATCTCCTGCGGCTCTGGAGGAGCTTTCTAAAGTCTAATGTTGTGTTCAAGTCACCGTCGGTGGGCAGAGTTCCCCCCCTGAAATTTATGACTTCTGACCTCCAAGCAGTCCAAGTGCACAGTACCGATACTATTTAGTAAGCCTGAAAGAGATTTACTATGTCCCAGTACACAGTATGCTAGATGTAGTATGCCAAAAATACCAGGATGTCCTACTGCATCTGATCACATTTGACAGTATGCAAGTCAGCATGCTTTTCTGGCTATTCTGACCCACAATCCTCTGCACACCAGATATGAGCAAGAGGGTCAAAGTTCAAGGTGGTAGTTGTATGTCCCAGTTGTATGCTTACTGCATGCAACAGTGCGTACTTTGTAAAGGCAGCTGCAATACGTATTAAAAGTAAAAAGAAAAAGTATGTGATTTGGAACGTAGCCTAGGTCACCTATGTCTGAATGACAAAAAATTCATTACTTTACAGATATATAAAGGCAGCAGTGACACATACTCCATGTCTGAGGAGGGCTTCGGACAGCAGATCAGCTAAATGAGGGAATATCTTTTGGAAGAATGCCACCCCCCCATTAGAGAGACACATTAGGTTTTTCCTTCAGTTTGTCACCCATCCGTATACTGTACAGAGGCATAGGTTAAAAAATAAACCAGGGCTGTCAAAGTTAACGTGGTAATTCAAGTTTATTGTATCGCCAATCATTTCTTTAACGCAACTTGAATTTTTTAGGTTGTAGGGGCTCAGTTTTAAAGCTAAGATACTGTCATCATTTGTCCATGTTCAAAGGGGTCCGTTGACCTCTGACCTCCAGATGTGTGAATGTAAATGGGTTCTCTGGGTCCCCACCAGTCTCCCCTTTACAGACATGCCCACTTTATGATAGTCCCAGTCAGTCTGGATCAAGTCCTAGTCAAGTCAGCACTCTGACACACTGACAGCTGTTGTTGTCTGTTGGGCTGCAGTTTGTCATGTTCTGATTGGAGCAGATTGTTGATGCTAAAGTCAGAACCTGGGAGGGTTTCTGGTCAATATCTGCCATTGATTAGTGTTGGTCATTGATTTAAAATAATAAATATATATAAACATTTACATAATGCAGCATATTTGTCCACTAACATGGTGATAAGAGGATTAAATACTTGACAAATCTCCCATTAAGGTTCATTTTGAACAGATAACATGTGCGATTAATTTGCAGTTAATCACGAATAATTATGGACAATCATGGACAGTGATTAATCACTATTAAATATTTATAAATATAGAAAAGAATATCAGTGATGTTTACTTTGTTTGCTTGGATAACAACACACTTCCTGTGTCAGATTAAAAGGTCCCATATCATATCTTTTATATTATAATGCAGGTTTAAGTCCTAAATATACAGCATATATACTCTGAAAGCATCAAAATGCTCAATATACGGAGGAATAAACATATACGCATTCAGAAGTTGTACATTTGAAACAAGCCGTCAGGATTTCTGTCCATTTGAGATTTCACTAATGTACAATATTTGTCCCGGTTTCTTTCCTGTTGCAGTGTACATCAGGTGACAGGAAGTAAACATGGACCCAAACTGCTGCTTAGCAATGCAATTCTGTTGAAATGCACTAAAACGGAGTGTTTCTGGCAGAGTGTACATACAGGTATATTCAGATGGACAGTATGAGGAAAATAAAGTTTTTTTTTAATATTACAGAGTGGATACATGTTCTAGTAGAAACACAAAATGTAGTATGAACCTGAAAATGAGCCTGATATGAAGTTTGCTCATGTAACATTTATCATCTAAGGCCAGTTCTCCTATAAAGTTTGATGTTGGGGTGTAAATCTCTGGATGTGGTCAAAACGGCTAAGAAAAGATTATAAGATTATCCATATGATGATCAATTAAAAACAAAACATGTAACATAAACATGTTCTAATAGAAACACAAAATGTAGTATGAACCTGAAAATGAGCCTGGTATGTATATGAGCTTTAAGAGGTTATATAGCATGTCAAACGTGGGTATAGGGTGTGATGATGTTTCCACATCACCACAGTGAAACAGAATATTTCCTCAGACTGAACGCTGCCCCCTTACTCTCTCCTGCAGCACAGGTTCTACCACACTGCTTCAGCTTACGTGTCTCGTGGTGGTTCGCTACGTGACCGAGCGTCAGTGCCAGGCGTGGTCCCGGGTGCGCCAGGTCGGTTGAGGTCTTGGAGTGCAGCGGTGGAGCCCGGGGGCGCTTGAGAGCGAGACCGGAGCTTCTTGTCGCCGAGGGTTTGGCACACAGACGGCTCGCTGACGGCTGAACCGAGGCCGGTGGGTTTCCCAGCCGGACCGGTGAACCACTCGCCCGGTTTGGTCAGGAGCTCCTGCTGCTTCCGGCAGTTGTTACACACCCAGATCACCTGATTAAGAACAGAGCATGTGTAGAGATTACAACCACAGCTATAGCACACGAGCTTGGGTTACATAACACACATATATGACATACTTTTACATGACATTACAGGGAATTGGACATGTTTCTGAGGCACTTCATGCAGCTGACATTAGTTTCAAACAGGAAGGAACTATTCTTTGCTGCCGCCGGTGAAAACCATCTCTTTGCCAACCACTAATCTGACGCCTTCAATCGCAGCGACTGTTGAACAGGAAATAGAACAATACACTTCCTAAAGAGCTGCACGGCTGCCAACGAGTGGTCCAGAAAAAGGCTTTTATGGGAGCTTTTTTAAGATCAGCATCATGGCAGTTGTACCAGGGAGCAGCTTGGCTCCCACTGTGGGCTGCTTCTGGCCTCCGAATCCAGCACACAAAGCCAACTGGATGATGAAAGGATATTCAGCTCACTGCCAAAATAATAGCTCCTGTCTTCTTGCTTTCTATTTGTCCCATCACACATATGCACACTGACTATACATTGGCTGTTCTTAACACGCTACAGCTGAGAGTCCAGAGTCCAAATTCAGATTGTAGTATTATGTAGTACTAGTATGTAAACACTGAATTTAATAGGTTGACCAAATGACAGGCATTTTTATGTATATTCCAACAGAACAATAAATCAATTAAAGAAAGATTATTATCAGATTGATCACTAATAAATGTGATTGTTAGTTACAGTCGTAGCAGCGCTTATTTTTCCAACCTTCAGGGAAGAGAGGGGAGAAAGTGTATGTTAACAAGTTTTAACAATATAATGATTCAACTTCAATCCCCAAAAACATCTTAACTCAGGGTTCACTTAATTGTCACTTCTGCAGCTTTTGACAGCATCTCACAGTCTTCCTCAGTAGATGGAGTTTGCTCAGTTGTAATCCTTGCAGTTACACATCTTTCTTTTCTGTTTGCGGAGTCCAAAAGTGATTTCTGCTTCTCAAAGACTAACAACAGTGTAGAACGCTCCCTTTAACTTTATCACATTTAGAAATAGTTCAGCAGTTCTTCTTCTAAATGTAAAAAAGTATTTTTAAAGGGAGCACTCTACGGTGTTGAGAGTCTTTGGAAAATAGAAAGTACGTAATCCTCTCCATGAGCTAAGCAAACTCTAAGCAGTGAGATGTGGATGAAAGCTCCAGAAATAGAAACCATCACAGGTCACGTCGTTTCCAGCGAAAACAAACTCACTGATTTATAGAAAACAAGAGGATTCACTAGTTAGGTGCACAGTGTGGGATCCCAAAGCTTATGACCTGCATGTGAACCCTCAACTCACAATGCAACCTTGTCATTACGTTGGGTTTAACGCCTCTATATCTTATGTCACCGTACATGAAAGGAAACCCCTAAGAGCAGCTCACTATGTACACTAACAGAAATGCATTAAA
This sequence comes from Pterois miles, assembly GCA_947000775.1. Taxonomy (NCBI): domain Eukaryota; kingdom Metazoa; phylum Chordata; class Actinopteri; order Perciformes; family Scorpaenidae; genus Pterois; species Pterois miles. The sequence goes on from CAMQGK010000341.1 coordinate 1,934,689, forward strand.
AGCAAACGTGACGTATTCGATGACCGTTCCCTGTGCGCACGTCTTGTCAACATCGCTGTCAGTTCATATCGGTGAGCGACGAGACTGTTACATCCCAGAATAGATACGAGGATTCATCCAGCGGGACGGAGCGGAGCGTGAGGGCCTGCAGTGTGAACGCAGCCATGTAGTCATAGTCCTGCGTTGACATCAGAGCCGAGCGAGGAAGAGGGGATGACAGGGGAAGTGAGGTTGGGGCGGAATGGGAGGAGGAGGAGGAGGAGGAGGAGGAAGAGGAGGAGGAAGAGGAGGAGGAGAGCGAGGGGAGGTTAGAGTCAGTCGCTCTCCTCCAGCCACCAGGGTTCTCATTACTCCTGAACACTCCCCAATGACTCTTTAAAGAGAGCTAAAATAACCCCCCCCATCCCTCTCTCCCTCTCTCCTCTCTCTCACCCCCTTTCCTTCCATTTCTCCCTCCTCCAGATTGCTTTTGATTAAAGCTACAAAAGCCGAGGAGAAAACAGCTTTACACCAACGCAGCTATATTTATCCTGCCAAACACCCCAGCACCACCAGGGACACACACACACACACACACACACACACACACACACACACACACACACACACACACACACAGAGCAAAGAAAGAAAAACACTGCTTCACGTGGGACATTATAGCTTTGGTGAAAACATCCACCAATCTGTGATTTTCTGCAGCCAGACCGACGAGGTGGGACGGCTGCCAGATCGACCCTGCACTGCTGGTCTTGTACATACATTTACAAGCAGGCAGCGACGACTAGCTGTATTCATACAGGACTTTAAATGGATCCTGTAGGAATAGTATTGTAGTTTACTAATTTAATTCATGCATTTCAACTAACTGGCAAAATGCATACAAGCAAGCGTTAAGTGAGGGATAATGGACAGCGAGCCGGCCATTATTGTGAAATAAACCCTGAACGGCATCGCCCTGAAGGGGTTTATTTAACAACAATGACCCATTAGCTGTACATTATCCCACTTATTACACAGCTACTTACTAAAGAAATCAATAATTTGACACAAAAACAGTCCACCAGAGTCTGACATCAAAACTGTGCCCATAACAAGGGTCTGCTATACGTAGCAACGGTCTGTTGTACATAAATAACAGACTGTAGAACGCTGTGATTGGCCAATCAGAATCGAGGATTCAACACAGCCGTGTAACACTCGGCCTGCTCATAACAGTGTTGACAGAGAAACACTGAAACACTGAACGTCATCAGAATTCAAAATACTGTGAGCAAGTATGAACACTTCTACAAAGGTGTAAAAAACTATTACTAATAAGTTATTTAATTACTCCACAGAAATCATGAATATATTTGTGCACAACAGAGCTGGAACATAACAAACACCCATCACGAGTTCCCAAAGTGTGACGTTAAAATTACTAGTTTTGGTCAACCAACAGTCCAGAACTGTGAAATATTAAATTTACAATTATATAAAACAGAAAAGCAACAACCATCAATTGTTTGACATGGCCAAAGCAATTAATCCACTGTCAAATTACTGTTGTAATTTTCTGTTGAAAGCAAAAATGTAACTACTAAAATTTAAAATTCACTGCTGTCACAACAGGAAGAGATGGGAGCCGATGTTCATGTTATTAGTAACACACATGCTTTTCCTACTACGCCAAGTCAAAATATCTGCTGAGAAAAATCCTAAATGCTGAACTGTGACAATATAATGTATTACTAATGGACTACTACTGGATTTAATGTCTTACTTTTCACTTGAGTTAAACATCTGAATAGTTCGTTCTAGGGCTGTCCCCAATAACGATTTCTGGTTTTCGATTAGTAATATTCAAAGCTTTTGAAGGCTTTGCTTAGCAGCGTTGCGTCAGTCTCCATGTCCCCAGTTTCAGCACCTGGGACAGCACCACTGCTGCATTACTGTACACACAGACTGAGAAATCCACCTGAGAATAACCAATAGGAAGCAAGGCTGAGCATGAGGAAAGAATAATGTTGTGGGGATTATCTCTTATTTTAAAGGGTTATTTGTATTACATACTTACATAGTACCATAAAAACAAAAAACAAAGCATTTGAATACTGATTTGGAGGTCGATTACCACGGCAACAGTCAAACTTCCAACTCTGAAGCATACGGGTCAGCCCTACAATTAACAAATTATTGTTGCAGTTATTTTCTACTGATGAAGGGTTTCAGCTGTAAATGTGACAACTAAGATTTACTAAAGCATAGTGTTGAACCAGCACATTGACCGGTAGGAACAATATTCATGTTATTAGTAACACGTCAAAATGTCTACTGGGAAAAAGGACACTTATAATATCTTAAATGCTAAAGTGTGAGAATATAATGCATTGATAACAAGATTAACAAAACACTTAAAGTGTATTACTGCAGTGCTACAATGGCACAGTGAAAAATTTTGGGTGCGCCAAAATGAAATGGAAAAAAATAGTCTGGAGCCCTGAATCAAGCAGCCTTCTTGCAGCTGGTAAACATGAGGAATGCGTATGCACCTTACTGAAACTGAATTATACTGTACGACTTTCGGAGATTACTGTTTAGTCACCCTTTTCACTGCAATATCAAGCCTCCCAAATGTTAAGTGGTCTAACACAGAAATTAAGCGAAAACAACCACATAGGCTTCACTGAAATTTAATTAGAAGCAAACATGAACATGAAAACTCAACAGAAACGGTTTTCCCTAAAATATATAATCAAAATTGAAATATACTGTATGCATTTATAATGGAGGACCACCCCTAAAAAACCTTTCTCTACAGCAACTTTTTAAGAGATTTTTTCTTGTGATTGATAGCCTTTCAGGAACTACTCACCACACCAAATCAATAGTCTGTGTTACAGTACAATATTTAGCATCTTGCAAGTTAAGAATAATATAATAAGAGTAACATGAGAGGGGTAGCCTACAGGCAAGCTAAAGTTGCACTAACAAGAACTCATCCCATCCTGAGAGCTTAAACTTGAACTAAACTAAGCCTCCACCCTCTGACCTCAACATCCCTGACCGTTCCAGTTGGAGTAGCAGTTCCTATATGGCATCGGACACAGGGGCACCTTGCAGATCTGGCACATCCAGAATGTCATCTGGTGCCTCCCCTGGGCTCTGCAGTGGCTGCTCTGCATGTTCCCCACAGCCTGGTACCACTCTGTAGGCTAGATGACCACAGAAAGGTGCTCCCATGACGTTCGGCCCGCATCTCCTTGGTGTGTATCTCCATCAGCTACATTTGCAGGAGCAGCCACGCCTGCGTCGCCTGGAAACGAGTGCTCTAAATCCACCGTACCACCGAGCCTTATAGTGATGTGATGCAGCAGTTCCCCTGGATCTCCACCAACGAGACCTGGTCCTCGGAGCGTCGCAGGGTGGTGACCAAGATGTTGCAGGGGAAGAAGGAGCAGAAATCCACCACTCTTCATCCTTCGGATCTACACTATGTTTCTTCTCTGCAGTGAAACTACACAGTAATAGGCACAGGTTAATTTATTTTAAACAGTGGAAGGGCAATAGGAGGCTTCATGTACTATTACAAAAAGAGAGCCTGACTCCAGACCTCTGCATCACTCACACACTTTAAGGATAATAAAGTAAAACCAGTGCTGTCCCACTAACATTAGTTGCAAAATAAGGGTCTAATCTGGGTGAATATGTGCTGCACAGTCAAGAATATCGCTGTGATGAGAGAGACCAGTGTCTGTAGCATTAAACATAATAAAACATGATAGATGGTAGATAGCCTACAGATGCTGTATCACACATTCATCTAGAGCAGTCACAGTTTGCCATGGTGGCCATCTCCACGCTGCACTGGAGCAGGGTGTAAAGCTAAAACAACACCTGCAACCTGTATGACAGTATGAACAGGTCTCAGATCAACTTGACATCAGATTAATAACAATTATATGATAGAAATACAAGACTAACAATGACAATATTTTGCGAAAGATGTATTGATGTATGTTGAACAGGCATGGGCACCAGGCACCTACTTTACTCTTGTCCTGAAATCGGCATCACAAACAGCCTCACGCACGTGAAATTAATTTACCAGCACACTGTCCTGTTAGTAATATTTCAAAAGATACAGACATGTGAATGTGATAGAGGCGAAGCGACCAATATGTTTATATTCTGGTAAGTCCACAATGGGTCCTGAAAGGCCACTCCGACAACACATCTGTCATATCAACAATTTCCTCAGACATATAAAATTACCAAGAAAAACAATATATGACTGAAATTACAATATAATGTACAATATGAATTATTATGCAGCAATAAATGAACTTCCATGGGCCCCTCCATTTCTCACAATGTCAACAAACACGTCACAAGTCGTGAACTCGGAGCTTTCACAAACTGACGAGGTCCTGAACACGACACGAGGGGGGCGTTCACGGCCCAGCTAGTAAACACGGTAACAAACACATCTGAAGGCACAATAAAAATCTGCTATTTCCCAATTAGCTAATGCTAACGTTATATCACAAAACCCCAAGTCAGAGAAATACAGAGAGCATACAAACCACACATCATGCTGTATAACTAAGGAGAGCCCCGTACGGATGTTGTCTGACAGGGATAATGGCGCCGCCATTTACGTCCCTTTTCAAAAACAAGCCGGGGCGTCGGTTAAGATACCTAGCTAACATGTAGCTAACGTTTAGCTAGCCAGCTAACGCTAACTCGCATAATTGCCTCCACGTATAAACGTTAATACCAAGATATAGTACCTCAAATGTAGCCTAGTGGAAAACGCTAGTGGCCAAACTAGCATTATAGACAGCAAACTGTCACTGGTTGCTCAATAAAGTAGTTTTGATATTTAAAATAGGGCCTGCTCTCCACTGATGGTGAAAACGATGCTAGCTAACAGAGATGTAAGATGTGGCCGCACTTACTCATCCATCTCGGACTCCGTCGTTGAAACGGGGATGCCGGTGTCATCTGCACGCTGCCAGTCGGTGTGTGGGGTCGTATATTTTATCCAGAACCATCCAACACTCTTTAACATGTCTGCCTGCCAAGTTCGTTTGCAGAAGATCAAGTGCTGCGGTTAGCAAACACACAGTACCTGCGCTTCAACTGCTGCTGCCAGAGAGTGTACAAGACGAGAGGTGTACTCTCCAGTGTGTTTTCCCACCACAGCCGCTGCTGCCACAGCGAAAACGCTTATTATAATTATTATATTAATTATATTTCATTATTCAACACAGAATATGATGACAAAAGAAGAATAATTTTGTTTTACTTTTGTTTGGCCCTTTTAGGTGGCGTTTTAATGGCTTCCGGTCGTGTTTTTCAATCCAAAATGGCGGAAGGGTCGCCTCATGTTTGACTTCTGGGAGAAAAAATCTGCTGCTGACAAACACCAGCTCACTGTAGGTTTCCTTCCTCTTCTTTTACACTCTGGATTTAGTTTTAGCCCTTCATTTTCTTTATATATATATATATATATATATATATATATATATATATATATATATATATATATATATATATATATATATATATAATTGTTTATTGAATTGTTTGTTTTTTAAATGGTGACTGGCATCCAAAATGTTGCATTACAGACTAGATTTTTTAAAAAATATTTATTGATTTATTTATGAACTCTACAGTTAGGACCAGAGGAAAGTATTACTATAATTTGCACATTTTGAAGTATTATTATTATTAATATTTGAATGTGCCTTTTTTGTAATATATACATATTATGTCACTGCGAATATAAATCGTACTCACTGTACATACAGTGTATATAGACATCTTTGCATGTACATACTTATCATCATCCAGTCCATGTATATCCATCTAGTAGATATAGATAGAGATATTCAGTAATAGTTTTATTGTGATTTTTAATACTATCATAGAATTATATTTATTTTTTAATAGATTTTTGTGCCAAGACTATGTTCAATTGTATTTATCATAACAGGTACCACTCTGTTTGGATGCAATGGCAATAATTAGTATTGGCTAATATTATTTGGTGCTGTTCAGTTAATTATTTGATAGGGTTGATACTGTTACATAAAAAGCTAAAGGTTATTCCATCTGATTTGACTTCATCAGATTATACACAACCAATCAAAGGGCAGGATTATTAGTGCATCTGCACACCTGTATACACTTTCTGGAGTATTTCCCTTTAAAAATTAATGTTTTTATAAAAAAGCTGTGTAATAATTTTCTGTGGGTTCACCACTGGAAGCAACACTCACATAGTCTACTGTTAACATAAAATTATTGATTAAAGCAGCTTTAATTATAGCAGAAAGTGTGCTGACATGTTTCATTTAGTTTAAACTAATGCAGCACCGTTAAAATTAACATCAATTAACATTAACTAAAGAATAAAATGTGTTCAGGTGCCATTAACTCCATGTTTTGGGTAGAGGGAGGAAATTGGTGATTAAAGGTTGGTAGATTGTGTCACCTGTCAGTTTTCCTGTTGGTGGACTCTTGTCTCAGCACATTTCATTCCCTACTGGAGCAGTTATTGTGTTTCGCCTTTTGTGAAACGTCGTTGATACCGCAGAACAAATGGCAAAGTGTTGTGGAGATATGGAGCCGTTATTTTATAGAGATTCACTTAATCCCATAGTAATCCCTGTATTAGATCACACTGTGATGGAGAAACAAGCGGCGGAGAGGAAGAACCGTAGGCAGGAAGAGAGCAGCCTGACAGTGAGTTCACATTAACGACGGACATACATATACATACGCAGCGTGTTGGGCAAAACCACACAAAACCACACATGCAATCAAATATATGTCCATGAGCAGTGATGCACAGATACAAACGTGTCACATGACCACAGTAAGACCCCCCGAGAGAGAGAGAGAGAGAGAGAGAGAGAGAGAGAGAGAGAGAGAGAATAGCTTCTCCACAGATGGAAACTAGGACACCAAACCCCTGTGTGTGTTTGTTTTGCATCCGGCTGCATCTGTGTGTGTGTCTATTCATATCTGTCGAGGAGTTGAGTGTGTATCTGCATGTGTGCATCATTGCTCATGTGTATATGGTGCGTTTGTGTGTGTGTGTGTGTGTGTGTGTGTGTGTGTGTGTGTGTGATACAGTGTAATAATCGAGTGGTGAAATCTTGGAGTTTGTGTCGCTGTAGCTCTTTGTTTCCTCGACAGGGAGAGTGTAACGTTCCCAACGCCAGCTCTACATTCACACTTTCATATCTGTTTTAACTGGTTTCTATCAATATAGATATACAGATTCTTTCTTTATCATATGCACAACACAAGAAAAAAACAAAAATATATATATAAAATAAGCAACGTAAATATAAATGTGTGGAAGGCAGTATTTCAAATGGATAAACTGGATGTAAACATGCGCATGACGATGAGCCAAATACATTTAGAACAATTCGTCTATTGCTGGAAACAAATCTCAGTGTGACTTTGACCAGGAAGCAACATGCATTTAAATCACTAAGTCTGTTCTTATAGTCTTCTACACTTAATAAATAAATAAATAAAGCTAACCCACAGGAACAGAATTAGCTGCTAAGAGAAAACACAGAAAACAGCTGCTCTGTCCTGGTTTCAGAGGCAGTGGCTGGTTCCTGACCTCCTGATCCCCACTAGAGGTCACCAAAGCTTCACTGGGAGGATCGCTAGGCCTTCTTGAATTTAAAGGGTGTAAGATAACGTTTTTTTAATATACAGTTGTTCCATATCTCAGCATTTCATTCAGTACACAGTGAAAAAGGAGTCTATGAAGTGTGTATGGTTGTTAAACTAATAATAAAAAATACATAATACAGAGATTTGTTTTAAAAGTTGGTAAGAATAACAGGAAAAATAATCTGTTCAAAATTCATCCACATCACTCACTTTACACAAACTTCCTGCAGTTATTGTGTTCACTATTTGGGTTAATTGTACAGTTAATCAGTTGTTTTGTACTGATATTGGTATGAATTGACTATAAACAATCATGTAGTCAGGGGTTGTGAGTTTACTCAGTGATAGAAAAGCTTATAATAATAGCTTAATAGCTTATTAACAATATTACTGAATGTAATGCAGTATCAGGGCGGAGAAAGAGCCACTGTGTTGTAATTTGGGTGAACTGACACTTTAAATAGACCTGCAGGACTGCAGAGCTGTAACCTCTGCCATGAAGTCCCAAAGCACAATAACAAAACTCTCCAGATGTTAATGTGGCCAACAATGGAGTCAACATCTTTTTATCAGCTGAATTAGCCTAAAAAACACAGATACTCTTGAGTAACGATTGGCATCTGTGCAATAAGGCTACAACTACAGTAACTTATCTATTGCCATATTTTCTTATCATCATGATTAGAGGGGATGCTTTGAGTATGTGGAAACACTTCCATGGATACAGTAAATGCAAATGAAGTGAGACTTTGCATTTCAGAAGTGAAACTGAAAACTTACTGTATTACTAAAATCTTGACATGATGGTATAAAAGACTTAGTTTCTCTAAAGCAGTGTTTCACAGACTTTTTCCTGGGGAACCAATTGTTAAAAATCACATATTATCGCAACCCAATTCATAACAGGTCTTATCTATAAATCGTCAGACGGAAAAAAAAGTTTTGTTTTTACTGCCGTTTCCACATCACCTTATATTATCTTCAGTAGGTAAACCAGCCATTTTGAAGATGTATGTTTGATAAATCACAGCTTTGCTTTATGCATGTGTTGCTGAAAGTATATACACGATAAACAAGACCAAATACATGCATTTCCATCCATCCATCTGCACCCGCTTATCCCTTCATGGGGGTCTGGAGCCGATCCCAGCAGACATTGGGTGAAGGTGGACTTCACCCTGGACAGGTCTGCAGACTATCACGGGGCTGACACATAGAGACAGTCAACCATTCACGCTCACGTTCACAACCACAGCACATTTAGAGTCATCAGTTAACCTGCTTGTCTTTGGACTGTGGGAAGAAACCCACGCTAACAAGGGGAGAACATGCAAACTCCACACAGAAGGACCCCAAACCAGATTTGAACCTGCAGCCGTCTTGCTTAAATAAAAAACTATGGAGGAAATTCTGCAAATGTATTTGCTGACCCTGATCAGATTTCCTTCCTCCCACCCGTGAGCGAGGATGGCTGCTACAGTACCTATATTCTAAGATAAATGAGTGTCTATCTACAGTCAAGCAAATCTAAATTAACATAACTAAGTTAAACATTGATATATTTAATGGTTGGTTTATGAGCTCTCATTAAGGTTTACCAGCCCGGCACTGCCCGTAACACGTCATAGTAATTGTTGGTTGATCAAACTCCCTTCTGGTGTCATCTTTCCAAGTTTTTTGGCGTAACCTCTGTTTAACCCATGAAGGGCAGGTCAGGAGCTACCATCAAAGGCCACTAAACCAGATATATTAAATAATTAATACAACCAAATAATCACCATCTCTCATAAATTTAGGAATGACATAACTCCATGTCTCCTCCCTGACATGACATCTTGTTGAGATCCTGGAAATGTACTTCTCAACCGCCAACTAACAATTAAACAGTACTATAGTCCAAAATAGAGATGTTATCAGGCTCATTACCAGCTTCTGTGTTAGGCTAATTAACAGCCACTACCACCGCCTCTGGGGAGAAGGAGGGCTGTCTGTTCGTCACATCCATCTCAGGAAAGCCAGTAAGAAACCAGACAGTCCAGTTATCAGTTATCATGTCTACTTTTTGTTCTGTTAATCCAGGTAGCAGCATCACAGATGAGACCATTGATACCATTCTACTGGATAAATATTATTTCCATAAATACTGAACTATTCCTTTAAAGAAAAGAAACTATCAGACCACAACCCTCCATGATGTTTATCTTAAAGAGGACCTATGATGCTTACTTTCAGGTGTCAACACAGTCGCACGCCACTTTAAGAAATACTGAAATACTCACAAAATCTTTCTGTTTTTCCCTTTTTTTCATGTCACTCAGCACGACTTTCAACAACATATTTTTCGTGCTTTTTCTTACGAATATCCAGCAATGTCACAGATATATCAACTTCTGCGCCAGTCTTTTCTAAATAAAACCACCAGTACTTAAGTTTAGGAATAGACAGATTTGGTTCGGTATAAGCAATAAAACTACTTCGGTTTCGGAAAACATCGCTGTTTGTGTTAAAATAATGCCAGAAGTAGCATAACATAAATACAGAAGTTATGTGAGAAAAACTACCTAGGTTTAGGAAAATATTGTGGTTTGGCTTAAAATAACTCCGTAAGTGCTATAATTTAAATACTGAAGTTATGAGACAGAAATAAATAAATCAATACTGATTTCTGGTTTTACACGGGACATGAACACAGGCCTCCTGGGTAAAGACCGGTGGTTTGTGAACCACCCATCCATCCTGACCCCCTTTGTGGATTACACACGAATTCATTTCGTGCTGAACATGAAAAAAATGTGATATTTGTGTCTGTACACAAATCAAACTGCATTAACATTACATCATTTTGTGGAAAAAGGACTTCAAGCGAGGTGTTTCAGGCAGTTCAGGAGCAGAGTTTCTGTGGGGGAAGGTGACTCCCTTTGGAGTGGACTTTGGGCTTTCTAACTTTGCAGACATGCACAAAAAATATAGATATCCTCCTGACTACCAGGGAAAAAAAAAGTTGTCACATTATCATTATTTTTTTATCCCCATCTCTTTGTAGGGTAATTAGAACACTGAAAGCATTTTTTTGAAAAAAAAAAGTTTTTATTTTTAAGATATCATGTGTCCTCTGTAGTGGACATCAGAACACCATACATATGAATTGGAACCTTGACGGCAACTAGTCTGTCCTGGAGAAATTATCAAAGTTAACATGAGGAGGAGTTTAACATTCCACATATTTGTCCATAACTTTTGTGTTTTTTCTGTGTTGTGCTTTGACACTATCATGTGTCCACGGTGGACATCTGAACGCAATGAGTGAAACTGAACCTTGATGGCAAACAGTTAGTCCCAAACAAAATGCCAGGGTTTAACACTCACATAACTGTCCATCATCACTTTTGTTTTGTGTTGACTTGTGCTTATTTGGCGTGATACTTCAAAAAGCAATTCCCCTTCTTGGAAACACAAAGGAATACCTTGCACTTACTTTTCCTTTTCCCATAAAATGTGCTTGCACTGACGGCGGCCATTTTGCAGGATGAAAACGTTAAAGGTAACAAAGACCCACCCCCTTACATTTGGTATCATTGAAAAGCCCCAGGTGTCCTCTGTAGAGAACAACAGGATTTAATGCAGTAGTATGCACTTGGTGAGAAATATTCAGGATTACAAATGTCCTCCACAGAGGACAAATTTGAACTGCTGGTAGTCAGGAGGATATAACATACTAAAGGAAAAAGGGAAAAGCAGAAAAGCATAATAGGTCCTCTTTAATTACACACTATAAGCCACCAACAGCTCCAGAAAACATCAAACAAGGGGTTGTGACAACGTTAAAAGGAGTTTGAAGATATGAACTCTTGTCGTTCTGACAGTTACTCTCATATGACGTGAAGTCAGAGTCAGAGAAACATGGCATACCGTCACGCCACACATCCAGATAAAACACACCGGACGCCTGCCGCCTAACAGGTGAGACCACCTGTAGCCTTCTCTAAAAGAGAGGGAGGAGAGGGAGGAGGAGGAGGGGCGGGACCAGGAAGTAGCCTCAGCCAATGACAGCTTGACGTATGGCACCGGCAGCATGCGAGGCGGGCGCCGTAACCGAGGGCGTCTATAAATCCTACGCTAAGGATGAAAGACTGCCACAAAGGAGATTAGTGTCCACATCAGCTAATGAGGTACTATATCAGCATGCCCCGGCACCCGCCGTAAAACACACACACACACACACAGTACACACATACAGTACACACATACAGTACACACATACAGTACATGCACCTGCACTGGAAGCTCATGCACAATAAGTGTATTTGTACAATAACACACAGTCCTACAAGTAGCACGATGCATGATGGGCTACACACATTTTCTCTTATACACATAAAGCAAAGCACATACACAGAGGAATTAAATATCTGCAGTTAGATGTTGATCAATACTGTAAATAATTAACTTTGGCTCCATACAATGTTACAAAAGGGCCGGATAAGGCCTCTGTCACCAGACCAGATGTTTCCCTGACACACACACACACACACACACACACACACACTCTCTCTCTCTCTCTCTCTCTCTCTCTCTCTCTCTCTCTCTCTCTCTCTCTCTCTCTCTCTCTCTCTCTCTAATCTGACTGGGGGTAGTCACAAAGCTGCACTTCCCTTTTTCCACCACTAAATGTCTCTAGTTAGCAAACATAGCACCTGGTAATGTGAAGGTCTGCCTGGATGTGAGGAGGTGAGTGGATGCTTCAAGTGTGTGATGGAGAAAAAAACGTAACATTGCACACAATGATATAATAATATTGCATTAGAATGGACATGATATATATAGTATACAGTATATAGGTATACAGGTATATAGATGAGTTATATATAGTTTTGATGGCTTTGAGACTGAAACTCAGGTGACTATTTTTACTGATTGAGTTGAGTCTCACAGTAGTTGAGGCACAGAAAGTCTTAATCACCGGACTGTCCCTTTAAATAATAATGGAGTTCAGTTTCCAGAATACCAAACACTGTCTGTCAGACTGAAATATGTCTATACAATTAACCCTAAAAAATGTAAACTTATTATATTTGTCAAATATATGCATGAAATTTCACCTCTGCAGTTTAGGAGGAGAGAGCTGCTGTAAAAGGAACAATATGGGTTCAGTGTCTCGCTCGAGGAGACTCTGACATGCAGACAGGGTGACCCGGGAATCGAACGGCCAACAATGCAGTTAAAGGACGACCTTCACTACTCACATGTCCATTTAACAGTGGTTTAACAGTACAGTTAGTATTTGATAGCCTGAATCGGGCTGCAGTATTGGGGGCAAATTGGGGGCGGCAGTAGCTCAGTCCGTAAGGACTTGGGTTAGGATGCGGAGGACCCGGGTTCAAATCCCCCATGGACCAAGACCAACTGGTTGCTGGAGAGGTGCCAGTTTACCTCTTGGGCACTGCCGAGGTGCCCCTGAGCAAGGCACCAAACCCCCAACTGCTCTGGGCGCTTGTCAGGAGCAGCCCCCTCACTCTGACATCTCTCCATTGACATGTATATGTACTGTGTGAACAACAGAGTGTAAAACTGAATTTCCCCACTGTGGGACTAATAAAGGAATATCTCTTGAAAGAAGCACTAGAACAGGCAGAAAAATAACACATACTGTCTGTCACTGAGGTACACTGGTGAAGACACATTTCTCTACATTTAAAGGAATGGTACCAGAAGCTTAAGCATTTGTTAAAAGTAGGGATGTTAATAATTAACTTTACCAATAATGGACACTCGTTAACAAATTATTAACTATTAACCAACAAGATTTGTACCTCGCATGCAGCGGTGCACCAACAAACAACTGAGTCAACAGTTCACCGTCAGGAGAGTTACTGTAGCAGCCGCGGTGCTGCGTTCACTGTCTCCAGTTCACCGTCAGGAGAGTTACCGTAGCAGCCGCGGTGCTGCGTTCACTGTCTCCAGTTCACCGTCAGGAGAGTTACCGAAGCAGCCGCGGTGCTGCGTTCACTGTCTCCAGTTCACCGTCAGGAGAGTTACTGTAGCAGCCGCGGTGCTGCGTTCACTGTCTCCAGTTCACCGTCAGGAGAGTTACTGTAGCAGCTGCGGTGCTGCATCACTGTCTCCAGTTCACCGTCAGGAGAGTTACTGTAGCAGCCGCGGTGCTGCGTTCACTGTCTCCAGTTCACCGTCAGGAGAGTTACCGTAGCAGCCGCGGTGCTGCGTTCACTGTCTCCAGTTCACCGTCAGGAGAGTTACTGTAGCAGCCGCGGTGCTGCGTTCACTGTCTCCAGTTCACCGTCAGGAGAGTTACCGAAGCAGCCGCGGTGCTGCGTTCACTGTCTCCAGTTCACCGAGGGGGGTTACTGTAGCAGCCGCGGTGCTGCGTTCACTGTCTCCTCAGGAGAGTTACTGTAGCAGCCGCGGTGCTGCGTTCACTGTCTCCAGTTCACCGTCAGGAGAGTCACTGTGGCAGCAACGGTGCTGCGTTCACTGTCTCCAGTTCACCATCAGGAGAGTTACTGTGGCAGCCACAGAGCGGTGTATAGATCCACTCCTTCTGCTCTTACCTTTCACAGTAAAAGCCCTAGACAGGCGAGTATTTCTTATTTTGTGTTGTTTATTCATTCCCGGTGTATAAAGGCCTTAAAGTCAGTATTTGAAGAGTTAAGAGTGAGAACACATTGATCGGACTGACATTATTAACTACTTCTTGAAGTTTTGCAACCTTTTCTGAACCACAGAATCATTTTCACATTTTAAACGCAGCACTACGCCCTCTGTCTCAGCAAAGAAAGTGAATTCATGTTTATGTATGCGTACGTACACGAGCACGTGAATGTGTCTGCCTTGTTTGTGTCCCAGCGCTGCACATCCGAGGGTGTGTGCACTACAGTGTGAACAGCATACAGTGAGAGTGTGTGTGTGTGTGTGTGTGTGTGTGTGTGTGTGGCGCCTGCTTTCATTAGGGAGTGAACAGCAACGACCAGGAGAGAGATGGCCCCCTTAAGACCAGTCAGTGAGAGATGGACGTGGACACGGACGCAGCTAGCGAGACTGCCGATCAATAGTAATCATGAGGCGCTGTGGCGTTAACAGCAGATGACACATTGCTCAGGCTTTTCTAGCACGCTGCATCCCGACACAAAGTGGCACAAAGCCATAATTCCTTGTAGGATTCGATCAATAGATATACATTTGCACAAGTATGAGGTGCATAGTAAGATTATTTTTTAGGTATTTTTGCCGTTATTTGATAGCTCATTCCTCGCAGGGTGCAAGACAAACTTTTCATTCACGGCCTCTATCAGAGGGAGTTGTGTCAGCTCACATCATGGTCGTCCCTTCTACCCTCCTTCTGAATCCAGTATTCAACAAAGCTCTGTCATAACAACAATAACAAAATAAAGCAACATAACAAAAAAGATATTGATAATGAAAGTAATGATTAGCTGCAGCACTAAATGTTGATTAAATAATCAGAAAATAGTCTAAATATCTGCATGCTTTCCATCCACTTTTCTTCTCAACTTCTGCCAACATTTCAATCAGACGATTACCGATATCCTCTCCGCCTCATCCTCAACAGGAAAAGACTCTGTATCGAGCACATTTATAAAACCAACATTACGTTGATGGTTAACAGCACCAGTGGATGAGGCAGCAGTGCCAGTAATTCCCAATCAGAACTGGTCTAAAAACGTTCCAGCCACATATGAGCAGAGAAACAGCCCTGGACATTACAGTTAGAGAGACGAGAGGTGTTAGTGAGTGTGTGGAAAAGTAACACACAACACTGGTCTCCTGTGAGAGGACGAATAAAGACTTAAATAAAGAAAAATGGCCGTCAGTGAGAAACACTTGGCTTCAGTACAACAACACACACTCCGCTCAGCCCAGCCATCAGCACAGATAATGAGCCCTGAATATCATTAGCACAACACACTGGCTGCATGCAGCACGCCGCGTATCACTATGCTTATTAAAACTTTATTTATCTCGCTATCATCCACTTTCAACGTCCTCAAAGCAGATCATTCAGTACACTGAATGAATACATTAGAACATAATGTTAGTGTTTGGTGTTGAGCGCTGAGGTGAAGCCAGGACTTTTTGGATAACAACGATATTTTTGTGCCTTTAACAAACATAATGATGAAGTTTTACAGAATAGGCCATGGTAATGAGGAAGGCTCAAACAAGACAAAAGAGAGACATCAACACTAACAAGTTATTTTACACACTGAGAAAGAGACCCCGTGACCGAGTCATGTGACCGAGTCATGTGACCGAGTCATGTGACTGAGCTGATGCTACTGCGCATATCGGACAAGCACACTAGGACCCAATAAGACCCTGAAGACCAAGAAGATCTGGTACTTTTCCAGACCCAGAAGTCTACCCATTGACTTCATGTGCAACTGTCACAGAAATGAACAGGCCATGTGAAGTGTCACTGTGTGGTGAAATGAAACCTTAACCTTTGTGTGTTACATATTCCCATAAAGTGACCCACAGAAAACCAGTTTAAAAAGCACTTTAAACTGTTAGTTAGGCTACTTATCATTCAGGCCCAGAAACGTCCCTGCCAACACTTCTTCACTTTAACTTTGAGTGTTTAGTTTGAGTAGAGTGGAAAAAGCAGGCAACTTTGCACTTTTGTACCTCTGCGCCAGGCAAGATTAATCAGTCCCCAAGTAATTAAATGAATCCATGTCCAGCTATACAGCCAGCGCTACATAAGGCCTCCTTTCTGCCAAAAGTTCCCCCTTTAGAGCCAGTGATTGTTGTACCGAGCTTTAGCAAAGGGACTTAGACTGCTATGTACGGCACACCAAAGCACTCTTGGACAGCCGTGGCGTTCAGGCCCAGCCAAGTATCATCAAAGTGCCGGTTTGGCAGCTGCCCTGAGGGAAGGCAGCCAAGGCCACGGAAGGCTCTAAACCTGACACAACTACACAAGTAGATGAAGGTGTTAAAGGCATGTCCTCCGGGAACCTTCCTCCAGCTCTATCATATCAGACCAACTCTTGTTTAACCAGGCCACACGATGGAGGACGTCTTCTGCTAGAAGTCACCACAGGCCACTTTACACAGCGAGGTCAAGTTTCAAAAAACGGCCTGCCTACAATGAAACGGCTCCTATGGGGACTAACTTCATCACACACAAATACAACTGGGCTCATTGGATCCACGGGAGTCTCAGCTTTACAGTTATACCCAATTTATGGGATTGAACGCTGTTTAGGGACCCCAGTATGCAGAAATATCCAAACTAACAAAAATAACACATTAATACTGACTGCGATTATCATAAAGTGGGCGTGTCTGTAAAGGGGAGACTGGGTTGTACCCACAGAACCCATTTACATTCACATATCTGGAGGTCGGAGGTCAAGGGACCCCTTTGAACATGACAGTTTTTCCTGTTTTAGCCCAACTTTGGAGCGTTAGCCCAGGACCAGACGGTTCGCGTGATGAGCGCGTGGCGGCTGCGTTACCTGTTGCTTTTCATTCGGCGTCCATGTTAACAGGTTAGAGCTGCCACAGATTTCACACAAGCCGTGCACGTTTCACGTCAGCAACAGACAGTGATAGTGATCGTTTGACTGTTTATTGATATCATATCAGCAGCATAACCACAGTTTCAAAGTCTTGGCAGCTGTAGAATATGTCACTGACAGTGAAGGTGATCTTCTGACTGTATATTAACATCTTATCAGCAACATTACTACACTTTCCATGTTTGTCTCTGTAGAAAATGTCACAGACATGAAAAAAAGTCAAAATTTATTTTTAAATCAACACATTCTGCTTTCATTTCAAAATAAAACCCCTCAAGCATTTTTTTTTCTGAGGACAGAACTCCTTTGTTAACAAAAGGCTTTTATTCTGAAATATGTGCAAGACAGTGTTGTAGAACATGCAGGGACTTGCAGGGCTCCATGAATGAATATAGTATGGGATTTTAATTGTGGATTATCACTATTACGTACAAATGAACACACATTTCTGACCTTTCTTTGTCTAAATTAAATATAAATGACATTTCTACTGACATGAAATGGTCATTATAAAAGTCAAACTGTGTAGAAAGAGCAGCAGCAGCAGAAACGCTGCAGAAACGCAGCTGAACAAATCAAAACAAATGAATCATGCAGCCGTGAGGTAACGCAGCCGCCACACGCCTTTCACGTGGCCGGTCTGACCCGGGACTGAGTTAGCCTCCTTCCTGACATGCTAGTATGACCTGGTTGGAACTGATGGATTCCTCAGGTTTCCTGGTTCGGTATCTGTAGCTTCACTCTAGCTTTAAACAGAACCTGCTACGGCCTCTGACAGGCTGTAAAGTCGGTCGGGATCGCAGGTCTTAGGGGTTATTCAACACTCCTTTTCCATGTTTTATCATCCATGTACTGAACATGGAGCTATACTTCACGGTGAAAAAAAGCCTGAGTATCTTAAACGTTGTCAGTATGAGCGTGTTCGTGTCATCTGGGCCTTTCCACAGTACATGGAGTTTACACTTTCTCTCCCCGTTTGCATTGGCTTGTAGCCACTTCCTCCCACACGGTAAATGTTCACTTGCAAAATCTAAAATTGTCCATAGTGTATTGATTTGCGTATGTGATCTACCTCTGAGGTTGTTTCCCTGCATCAAATGCATGCTGGGTGATGCTGTAGGAATATCAGTCGGAAAAACAATAGATGAATGGATTGTTTTAATCTAAGAAATGATGTAGATCAGTCCAGGATCTTATTAAATCATCCATTAAGGCTCCTTTACTACTCACTGATACTACTACTACTACTACTACTAGTACTGCTTCAACTAAGTGTGATAATAACAGACACATGGACAGACAGAAAGACTGATACGCACACACGCACATACATACTGTCTGAACCCATTAAGATGGATTGTCTTAAAGGTTGCAGGCAGAGTTATGTAGTCCAGAAAAGAAAAAGAAAAACACAGCACTCACCACTTTGTCCTCCTGCAGCCCAGTCAGCCATCCATGTATAATGAAAAGAAAGACAGAGAGAATGTGAGCAAAGATGATATCTGAAAGCATGGCAATGATCCTGCAGCCCTACCACTAACAAACACACTAATACACAGACATTTCAGTTATGCTGCCCCTCTTAAATACCAGATATAAGCTGAAATGTTTCAGTAAGTCCTAAACAGCTAAATAACTAGTTAACTGTTGATAGGAGACGGGATGTGAATCACAGTCTCTGGTGTCAAAGTCACACCAGTGTTTCCCACCGTTATAGAAAATGTTAAAGAAACGTTGAAGTGTTGAATTTGGGAGGTGGTAGAAGGAGGCCCACGTTGGAGCGTTAGCCCAGGACCAGACGGTTCGCGTGATGAGCGCGTGGCGGCTGACCAAGATTTCCCAGGGTCCAGACAAAGTCACGACCATGACCAGACTGTATCTAGACTAAGGGAGTGTTTTATCTGTCTTTTTATTGGTTAAAAGAACAAACCTGGACTCGCAGCACAGTCAGATGCCTCCTGAGAACATTACTCAGTCACTGAGTAGGTGTATAAGAACGCCGAGGTACGCCTGCATTAATATATTATTTAATAACCGCTCCAGATCAACACCAGCATGAGGAGAACCTGACGATGCTCCATGATTTACATCCAGCTAGAAATTAGGAAGATTGTTGTCCTTTTTCTCTTGTTATCCTCCATCTGTCTGATCGCAATAATCACATGAAATTTACACCACGTGAGGTTTGTTTGAGTTTTGCCTCTGTGAACATAAACCAGACCAGCTGTAAAACTGAAATAATGCATCATCCTCGCACTGGTTTGGTTCAGGAACCAGAACTTTAGGTGTGAACAAGTTACTGGCTGCATCTGAGTCTGGCTGAGACTCAGTAAAAATGGGGTTGATTCAGAGACAAGACCAAAACCTTCAAAAGGTGGTCTTGAGACCGGTCTAGAGTCCAAGACTGATCTTGAATACTCCAACACTGACGAGAGTGGTGTCAATCTTCGCGTCTAACTTGAGAATGAAAGCAAATGAGTGTATTTCATAAAATGTTAAAAGACTGTTAAAAGCAAAGAAAGACAAACAACCAGTACGGTCATTTTTCTGATAAAGACAGACCGTGTGTGTGTGTGTGTGTGTGTGTGTGTGTGTGTGTGTGTGTGTGTGTGTATACATGTCTATATGTGCACATGTGCAAAATCCACCTTTTCAAAGACCTTCTTCCACTGAATGCAGCTGCCACCCAACTCAACACACCACCCAGGACCCACAGCTGAACTCTCCCCATGTCAGGCACTAACTAATTAGGATGTACTTTTTGACTGTGTGTAGTGTGTGTGTGTGTGTGTGTGTGTGTGTGTGTGTGTGTGTGTGTGTGTGTGTGTGTGTGTGTGTGTGTGTGTGTGTGTCTGTGTGTGAGGGGTCATTAAATGCCACACTAGCGATGTAAGGGAGGGGAAGGGGTGGTAGAGGAGACGTCACTTATTTCAGAGGAAGACTCGCCTCCTGATGCCAACACACACACACACACACACACACACACACACACACACACACACACACACACACACACACACACACACACACATACCCTGCTGTGTGTGTATAGGGCACCTCCGGACCCCTGGGAGGCAAAGACAGAGTAGGAGACCACCCCCTCCGTCCACAGCTCAGTGTAATGCCCAATTAACCTTTACCAGCTCCTGCCTGGGTCTCACACACACACACACACACACACACACACACACACACGCTGTACATGCATGCAAGCACACATCACACACATAAATACACAGTAACACACACACAGGATGTGTGTTGATGCAGTACATATCGGCACACATTCTATACAGTTGCTTATACTGACACACATACAGTATGTGTCATGGCTCATCACCTCCACCTGAGTTCTAACACCTGAGGCCCTGCGGTGTAGCCTCAGGGGACACAGCTGCATGTGCTATAAGTGTATTAAGTGTTGGTTTAAGTTGGACTCTATGATGCCCTGGTTCCCAACCTGGGGCTCGGCCCCCAGTGAGGTGGGTGCGCCGGGATTTTTCTGCTCTGAGGTTGAAAAAATTCGATTTGCACATGTACATATATCTAAAATCATCATAACACAATTACTAGATAATTTATGCAAAAGTCTGTATATAAAGCTATTTAAATAGCTAGCTACATACTAGACCAAACTCTACTTAAACCCAGTATCTATATAAGACGAGGCCACACTAATATTATAAGTATTATACTGTTGAATTAGATTATTAGCTGTGTAGGACTGTTTCTGACTCGTCCCATCCAAATATTTCCAATAATTCCAGAGTCCAAAAGTCAAAATTTATTGAAAAAAAGATAAATGATATTTATGTATAATCATCTCCAAAATTCACAACATGTTTTTAGCTAACAAAGTATTCTTCTTCAATCCCTATTTGTTCAAAAGTTCAAAAGTAAGACTTTCACTGTGGTCAAAATACAGTTTGCAGGGAGTCACACTTTGACAAGTTATAGTCATTATTAAAAAAACATTTAATGCACTGAATCACTCAATTTGAGGATTTTGTTTGAGGATTTGTAATTTTTTAGGGTGATTACGGCTCCGTTTTCATCAGTAAACAGTCATGATGAAATGTCGTCACCCTCCGTCTCTCTTACCGTGTTGGATCGCAGTGACACTCGCCCCCCACAGCGGGCGCAGAACTTGGTCTGGCAGTATGAGCACAGGTTCCCGCAGCCATCCGCGAACTTGGTCTTGTGGCAGATGCCGCAGGTTGGCGCGTCGTCCCGGTGAACGGCCGAGCCCGCCGCCACCGTGGCCTGCCGGATCACCGTCTCCCTGTAGCTGGACAGCTGCTGCTGGATACCTCTGGAAGAAATCAGACAGGACGAAAACATGAACGCTTTAGCAAAGAATGTGCAGTGTGGAAATACACAAGCACAACTTATGGGGTCGATCCGTAAGCCTCGTACAGACACCGTTCCAGATAGGGATGTTAATAATTAACCATTTAACCGATAACCAACATTCAGCATTTTATCTGATTAACGCTATTGGTTAAACCGGTAAAATAAATATTAATAATTAATTAAAAAGCTGAGAAAAACTCAGAGGAGCGTCTCATCACTTTAAGGAGAAAAGCTGGTCCACCTTAACAGTCCACCTTAAGAGAGAGCTGGCACAGATACAGGAAGTAGCTCTGGACTTCCAGCTGAGGAGTTGTAGCTTGTAGCCTCGTAGCATTTATTCACCGACAAATAAACTGAACACACACTGTCTGCTACAGCTACGTTCACAGCTATAACACCACCAACACACACACACTCACCACCGACACACACACCGTCTGTCGGAAACTAGCTGAAGTTACGCTACAGCGAACATGAAGCCACCAGCAACGCTAGCAGCTGCTAACGTAGCACAAACACACTGTTAATCAGACAATTTCTATTTTAATCTGGGCAGATACACGGCAGACAACCTGCTGCAATCCCGGGGAACGGTAAACTGGGGACAGTGAATGCAGCACCGTGGCTGCTACAGTAACTCTCCTGATAGTGAACTGGAGACAGTGAACGCAGCACCGTGGCTGCTACAGTAACTCTCCTGATAGTGAACAGGAGACAGTGAACGCAGCACCATGGCTGCTACAGTAACTCTCCTGATAGTGAACAGGAGACAGTGAACGCAGCACCGTGGCTGCTACAGTAACTCTCCTAACGGTGAACAGGAGACAGTGAACGCAGCACCGTGGCTGCTACAGTAACTCTCCTGATACTAACGGTGAACAGGAGACAGTGAACGCAGCACCGTGGCTGCTACAGTAACTCTCCTAACGGTGAATGGAGAAGTGAAGGAGACGTGGTGTAAAGAACTATGGAGACAGTGAATGCAGCACCGTGGCTGCTACAGTAACTCTCCTAACGGTGAACTGGAGACAGTGAATGCAGCACCGTGGCTGCTACAGTAACTCTCCTGATGGTGAACAGGAGACAGTGAACGCAGCACCGTGGCTGCTACAGTAACTCTCCTAACGGAGACTCAGTTGTCTGTTGTATCTTTCCGTTTCCGTTTCTAAAGCTGATTCTTTCTAAAAACATAAAGATATGAACTAATACACATCTTCTATGAAGAAATGAGATAAAAACCGCGACTCTATTCTGCTCTGTTGAGCTGCAAATCAAGTTAAAGGGTGATCAGCAACAATAAAAACTAGAAAGGAATGGCAAGAGTTTTTATTGGATAAATAATAAATAAATAAAGGGGAGGAGAAGTGAAGTGAAACCAGAGACAGCGAAGGAGACAACCGTTGCATTAAGTCCAGTCGATATCACTGTTCTCTGGACTGTTTGTGTGTTTTGGTGCAATCAACTTTTGTGTGTCTGCTATTGTTTCAGGCTGCTCTGAACTCTTCAGATCAATATGAGAAAGAGAGGGGAAGCGTATTGGTTTTATCTAAGGCGTTACAGTATGTTGATTAATTGGATTTCACACTGTGGAGATTGAGGAGAGAGCAAACAGAGGAGGAACAGACCAAAGAGGAGGAGAACCGACGGGCTGAGAGTCTCAGCAGGAGAGCAGATCCTGACTGAACACATAGTCATTGTAAATTTCTCCACTGTGGGACTAATAAAGGAATATCTTATCTTATCTTATCTTATCTTAGTCAGGCTGGTTATCCAAACGGTTATCTGAGCAGCCAGGTCACATCGAAAGATGGCAGAAAAATACACAGGACACCCCATATATAACATAATCTGTACATGTACACATATTAGGCCTGTCAGCCGATTCACTAGACATAGGAGGAGAGGAAAGGATAGAATAAGAAAGACGAGAGGTGACAGTGAAGTAGGAGGGAGGAGAGAAGAAGAGGAGATGAATGAGAAGAGAGGACAGGAAAGAACAGAAGAGGAGGGAGAATGAGAAGATTATAAAAGAAGAGGTGAAAGGAAAGAGAAGATGGATGGAAAGAAGAGGGGAGAAGAACGGAAACAAGAAGATAAAGGGGAAAGAGTAGAAGGGAGGACAGATAAAAAAGGAGAGAGGAGAGGAAAAAAGGAGAGGAGAGGTGAAAAGTAAAGTTTAGGTAGGAAAGAAGAGGAGGAAGAGAAGGAGACAAGAGGATAAGAAAAGGACATAAGAAAAGAGAGGGAAAGAATAGACAGGAGAGGAGAACATGAACTAGTAGAAAAGAAAATAGATGAGAACAGAAGACAGTGATGAAGAGGAGAACAGAAAGAAGAGGAAGGATAGAAAAGGAGAAGAAATGATAAATGAGGAGGGGCTGGAAAGGAGAGGTGAAAGGAAAGAGAAGGATGGAAAGAGAGGAAAGGAGAGAAAAAGTGAAAAGGAGAGGAGATAGGGGAACAGTGGGGGTGTGTAGAAAAGGAGGAGAAAATAAAAGAGGAGAGGAGGAAAGTTTACAGTTCTCTATATAAAGTCAAACTGCTCCTTTAACATGTTTAACACGTCGACATGACAAACGGGATTCAGTTAACCACGACTCCGTTCAGACGCTGTATATAACTCAATAAGAGTAAGACATAAAACACAAACACTCTTGACCTCCATATTTCAAACACTGAACACTGAAGAAAACACATATTTCCTGGACTATAAGGTTAAAATGACTCCCTCACATGCAATCACTGCTCCGTCACTCTGCCAGAACATTTCACCCGATACCACAGCGTTTCATTTCATTTGCTTTGGCTGCAGTGATTTACTTACAAACTGGGAGTCAGCGGTGCGGCTTCCTCCCCCATCAGCCCAGGCGTTAAAAACTACAAGTCCCAGCAGTAGAGGCCTGAGAAAAGGAGGTCCAGCATCCAGTCATTTGAAGTCAACATCACTCCTTTGTGTGAACCAGGACAAGCTGTTTCTGTAAATACACCCTGAAGGAAACCTTTCAGAGACTCCATGACCCAGTGGGTGAAACACGACCTGCCCACGGTAATGTTCACACCTGCCCACACACACACCATCTCTTCTCTTGTAATCTCTACACAAAAACAACATCCACACACTCATGCAAACCTACTGCTGATGATGTTAAGTGCACACGCACACTTGCTGGGAAGCGCCAGCCAAAGGTCGCAGAGAGGTCACCTGCTGCTACAGCACTGCAGGATTTACTTCCTGATCCACGGCTCTCACTGTGATGCCCCAACCCTGGCTCTGTTCACAGCCCACTAGAGGTGTACTAATATACAGTATGGGCTGATAGATTGAGTCAGTGTCATTGATTATATGTTTATTGATCAAAACTACATTGTAACTACACCAGTGTTTGAGTTAGGTGCATTCCTTCATCCTTACTACACATCTGTCCTTGTTAGTCGAGCAAATTTGTCCATGTTACTCATGGACAGAAACAGCGGTGAAATACACTCTGGTTCATGGGAAAAACACACAACCAAGTCCGGCTACTGGCAGAAGAAGAAAAATAATATATGACTAAAAATACAGTATATTCACTTATTATGTAGAGAAAAATTAACTTCCATGGCCTCCGCCATTTCTGACAGCATCAACAAACATGTCCCAACTTTTTAAGTAACTTTCCAGTTAAGAAGTTGTGAAAACGACATGAGGGGGACGTTCATACGGACTCTTGTTGTTGACACGGTAAACACAGCCCCATTTGATCACACCTTATCAATCACATGCTACATATTTACCATGTTGTCTGCAGTACAGTAGCATGATAAACTGGTAGCATGCTGTATACAGTCACTCACCAACTCAACATATAGGCTATACTGTCACCCATGAAAGTTTATATATAGCCTAATTATTCTTTTAACACATGCTAAACAGTTAGCATGTAGCCTGCTATCCCTCAACATAAAGTTTTCATTCAGTATAGCCTATGTTAACCAGTTAGCATGGCGTCTACTATCACTCAACAAGGTATAGCTTATCGTAAATGATCACTCTCATGCCAGTCTGGTAGCATATAGGCTACTGTCACTGTGAAAGGACTCGCTGTGTGGGGAGGGTTTGTGGTGTTTTGCAAAGCAGGACATAGTGTAGAAGCTAACAATGAGAACAGGAGCAGGAAATACATCAAGTACGTCTCCGCAAATCAGTCAACCACAACAAGCCATCAAATTTTCTCTTGCAAGTGAAAAAAAGCCTTTATCACATCAAATAACAAGTGTCGGGAAATGTATGGAGGGGGTTGGCAGATCATTATGAGAGGGAGACAGGGAGGAGGATGGAGCGAAGGGAGGAGGATGGAGCGAAGGGAGGAGGAGGATGGAGCGAAGGGAGGAGGAGGATGGAGCGAAGGGAGGAGGAGGATGGAGGCGAGAGGGAGGAGGAGGATGGAGCGAAGGGAGGAGGATGGAGCGAAGGGAGGAGGATGGAGCGAAGGGAGGAGGAGGATGGAGCGAAGGGAGGAGGAGGATGGAGCGAAGGGAGGAGGATGGAGCGAAGGGAGGAGGAGGATGGAGCGAAGGGAGGAGGATGGAGCGGAGGGAGGAGGATGGAGCGAAGGGAGGAGGATGGAGCGAAGGGAGGAGGAGGATGGAGCGAAGGGAGGAGGATGGAGCGAAGGGAGGAGGAGGATGGAGCGAAGGGAGGAGGAGGATGGAGCGAAGGGAGGAGGAGGATGGAGCGAAGGGAGGAGGAGGATGGAGCGAAGGGAGGAGGATGGAGCGAAGGGAGGAGGAGGATGGAGCGAAGGGAGGAGGATGGAGCGAAGGGAGGAGGATGGAGCGAAGGGAGGGAGGGGAAGAAGAGCTGGAAAACAGGGAGAGATCAGAGAGAAATGTACAGTGTGATGGAGAAACAGAGAGCGAGCTCATTAAGAAAATGCAGCGAAATATCCATATTCAAATGTAGGAAGACTCAAGGTTAAAGCAAAGTGAGCGTAAAAGCTTCACTTTTCTGTGCAAACACACACAAACTCAAAACACACTCCACTTTTACATCAAAACGTTCAATGCATTTACTCTTCAACATTAAAAATAAACCCTGTGTGTGTGTATGTGGGTGCATATCTGCATATTGTAAACAAATGGCCTATGATTCACAGCAGGAAACAGCATTAACATAAAACGTCTCATAACTAAGCTGTGCAGCACTAACAAGCTCTGCACTCTGAGTCTACAAACAGAGAGAAACCTAAGCTTTGTCCATGAGAATATCAATTAAACTGGATTACATGCACGAGATACATTAAGCCTGGTACTGAGCTGTAAATAATCTGAATGAAAGTAAATCTACCTGTTATTAGGACCTTATAGAATAAAGAGGTCATTGTTTTTATTAACTACAATCTGATGATAATGTATTTAAAATATTTGCCAAGGGACATTTTTGCTGTGCAGAGGTAAACTAGAATTGTTATATAAATATACCATTTCAATTACACCCAACAAGTGAAAGATATCATCTGGACAAGCCATTTACTTTAAATGTTATGTTTCTTAAAGAAAGCAAACAAATCTGTCAGAGTAATGTCATTTTTTTGGAGACTGTTTTACTTTTTTTAATTTATTTTAGAGAAGTGATGCATCAGACCAAAACCAGTGATCTAAGACGCTCAGCCCATTGATTTCAAAGACGTAACTCTTTAAACATGGGTCACAAATGTCAAGTTTATTTATTTATTTATTTATTTTACTCGGTAATTTCCTAAAACAACTGGGCATTGCTGTTTTTAGCAAATGTTGCTGAAACAGTGTATTTGTTTGGAACTATTTTCTGCTGTGGATTTAGAAACATCTAGTGAGTCTATCTGGCTGCAGCACTGAAATCCAGTTTGTGTCCTTGGCAGATGGCAACCTCTGGATCTGAGAGGTGAAGCCAGAGCTGAAGCACCTAAAACCTTCATCCTGTCTCCAGCCAGCAAGGGGGCGACTCCTCTGGTCCTGGTCCTAGTCTCCAGAAAATGATCCTCCTCTGATTGATTACCTCAGTAAACACTGGAAACATCAGTTTCTGGTCTCAGTCACTAGTTTCAGTCTTCATCAATACAGCAGGATGTTCATTTAGTAGATTATGGTCCATTTAGAGTCAGATAGACCAGAAAGCAGGGGGGCTTTAGGGCGGGGCTACCTGCTGATTGACAGGTCAGTACCACAACGTTCAGAATCGCCTGAAAACATCAGTTCGGTTTTACTTAGCTCCGCCCTCTTGTGTCACTTCTGGTTGCAAAAAACAACATGGCGACGGCCAAGACGTCAAACTCAAGGCTTCAAAACAGCAGTCCACAAACCAACGGGAGACGTCACAGTGACTAGTGGTGCCTTCAAATGCAACTCGTCAACTCGTCAACATGCGTTGTGTTCAAGTGGTTAAGTCGTGAAGAATACCGCTGCTAAGCAACGTCAGTATTAACGTTACTGTCCGAGTCTAGAACAATTTAGCAAGCTAGCTAGTGGGTAACATAATGCAGGAAATGTAAAGACATAACGACAGAGGAGAAAGATGAGGTCGTTGAGAATATCAACATTTTCCTCAGACAGATTATAAAATTACCATGAAAAACAATATATGACTAAAATGACATTATACTGAACATTAACTTATTATGCAGCGATAAATGAACCTCCATGGGCTCCATCATTTCTCACAACGTCAACAAACACGTCACAAGTCGTGAACTTTCAGAAACTTTCCACTGACGTTCAGGGCCCAGCTGTAAACACCACATCTGGAGGAACCATAGGTCCACTTGTGATAGCCGGTCTCTGGTTCTTGGTAATAAAGGGACATGTCACCCAGTGCAGCGTGGCTCGCTGATGTGTGTTTAATAAATTCTGGACAACGCTATGACAGACAGAGGAGTAAGGTGCTATAGATCAGGCTTTAGCCACACTGAGAAGGTTGGAGAGCAAACATGACTGATGAAAAGGGAAAGAAAGGATGGAGGTTAGAGGAGCAGAGCGGGTGGAGGGGCAGGGAGGAGCTTCTGGTATAACCATATAGCACTGTGACAGATGCTACAGTGAACCGTAACTCAAAGCTGGACAGCACATGGACCTTTAGCTGGCAAGGACAAAGGCAGAGGACACACAGCCGATTTTCTTCCAGGGATATCCCTTGTTGATATTTCACCCCTAAATACTTTATCTTTGAGTTTTGTGGAGCCAAAGGTACGAATTTAATCCTGAAAATGAGCAAAGCAACAGCAGTCCTGTAGAGATCCTAGTATAGAAATCCTTCCTTCTGTTTCACTGGTAATTACGGTTCGATGGAGGCTCTGAAAAGGTGTTCATATAGGTCACTGACCTTTTTACCTGGTCTCCTGAACATGGTGTGTTAGACCTTTAATCAATCCGTGAGCCGCCTTCATTCACGTACGGCGCAGAGACCGACATACAAACACATACACAGGGTCCTTCAAGGATAAGACCAGTATTATCTTTAGATTTGACAAATCCCACGACAAGACCAAAACCATCAATCTAAGTATTGTCTGTGTAGCCAAGCCTGTTCTGTCTTATTCCTCTGTGCCAATAAAACTATGTTAATAAAACACATAAATGAAGTACAGCATTGCCCTGGGTGGCATGTACTTTTATTACCACCAACACACACACTAGTTTATTTTGAGATTAATCACACATACACCGTCCGGCTGCCATAAATATTAGCCAGAGCCAGATTAATCTACCAATGAGCTCCAGGGCACAAAATGAGTTGTAGTCCTCCAAGTAGCCATCAGGTAAACTGGCATACACCAGCCTGCCCCTGGTCTGCAGTACAATATCAGCTGAAAAACATAAAGGGATTAAAATAAGACAGTAGGTGAAAGGTACTACTACATACTTAGTTTATGCTCTGTATATTAATACCAAAGCAACCATTAATAAAAATAATTAAAATGATCACCTTTGGGGCCCATGAGATCCATTAGCACACCAAAGGTGCATTAATCCACAGCTGAGTATTGTGTCTGCTAAAAACTACAGCTCCCAGGAAACTACTTCACATTCCTCTCTCTCTCTTTTATATGAAACTATATATTTGTGAACCATTTATTGTTGGTTTTGGTTTTTCATGGGACTTTTTGACAATAAAAAAATACAGAGCAAAGAACAGAACGGGGCTAGCCACAACAGCTAGCACTCAGGATGTTAATGATTAACCGATAACCAACACTGCTACTGTTGCACAAACACACACAGCTAACAACCTCCATCCATCCATCGTCGTACATCGTCACACCCACTACACCTACCTACCACCTGCAATTTAGAGTCATCAATTAACCTAAACAGGAAGGGAGGAAGCCGGAGTACCCGGAGAAAACCCACGCTTACACGGGGAGAACATGCAAACTCCACACAGAAGAGTCCCAAGCCGGAATCGAACCTGCGACCCTCTTGCTGTGAGGCACCACCATGCAGCCCAGCTAACAACCTGCTAAACTAAATAAATGAGTTTGTGGTGGAGACTTTTACTTTGAAAGAGGCTGCATGTCGACACTACACGACACTACACACAGCACCGTGGCTGCCAACGCTCCCGGACGGTGAACTGGGGACAGCGAACGCAGCACCGTGGCTGCTACAGTAACTCTCCTGACAGTAAACTGGTGACAGTGAATGCAGCACAGTGGCTGCTACTGTAACTCTCCTGACAGTAAACTGGGGACAGTGAATGCAGCACAGTGGCTGCTACAGTAACTCTCCTGACAGTAAACTGGTGACAGTGAATGCAGCACAGTGGCTGCTACAGTAACTCTCCTGACAGTAAACTGGTGACAGTGAATGCAGCACAGTGGCTGCTACTGTAACTCTCCTGACAGTAAACTGGGGACAGTGAATGCAGCACAGTGGCTGCTACTGTAACTCTCCTGACAGTAAACTGGGGACAGTGAATGCAGCACAGTGGCTGCTACTGTAATGCTGGCTCATTGCTGTATGCGAGGCACAAATCTTGCCAGGGAACGGGTAATAATCGGTTAACGAGGCTCAGTTATCGGTTCAGAAAATTTTTCAAAATTAGCATCCCTAGTCGGTGAGAAACCACCTTAACACCAGCCTTATCATCCACACACTTCCTGCTTCTCTCTGCACACTTTCTACTAACCAGTTCTCAGCAAATATTGCAGTTTTAATGACGATACTCTCAAGTTTGAACCAAAAATCACCATTGCGTGCTGCACTCATTCTAACCACTAATGAGCTCCCTGTTATTTCTGCAGGCAAATCTTCCTTCCAATTTCCACAATCGCTTCCCAAAATGGTTTTGGACTGGTCCCTCCCAGAGCCTGAACCCTCAATCAAAGCTTAAAGTTCCAGTTAAACAACTCCAACAAGTTTAAGACCCCCTGCTTGACACTCAGTAGATGTGACTAAAAATAAGGCAGATAAAATAGCTGAGTCCTTCAGTCCTTGAGCATCATTACTGCGGCTGAGCCAAGCGTTGGCTCGGCCTTCCCCGGTCCTGGGCTTTCATAGAGCAGGGTGGCATCGGGACGGGATCGGGAGCCAGACTCTTTTCCTGTAGTGACTCAGGCCTCTGTGGCCGAGTATGAGTCACTCCTCCGGTTCCTGGATCGATATTCAAAACGCAGGCAGACATGAATCAAATAACAATGAGTCAGTGTCAGAGAGAATCACCTCGCAGCATTTAGAAATTAAGAACTCTCATTTGCTCTACAACACTTATTTTAAAGTTTGCTGCTCAGAGCTGTCGTGAGATGTTTAAGACCTTCAAAAGTTTCACTCTTTCTCACACTGTCTGCCTCTCAGCATCCTCTCTACCGCCACACTCCTGTCTTTTAATCTAGTCCACACACACACAGAGTCATCTACAAGATTGATTGGAGCTCATTCTGAGTCCTATAATAGACGAGTATTAAAAAGTTTCCTCCCTCTCACGCTATTTGTGAAATTGAATGGAGGGTAAAAATGCACGGCAGAATTAGAAATGGGTTTCCGGTTTGCAGCAGTGTGTGTGTGTGTGTGTGTGTGTGTGTGTGTGTGTGTGCATACTGAAAAGGAATTTGTTTGCATGCAGAGGAGATCCACCTACACTCACTTCAACGCTGTATTATTTGCAGAAAATACTTTATCACCTTCATAGGCCGATAGAAATCTGGGGATTATGAAACTGGCCGTTTATATTGTGCCAAGCTGCATCAAACTGACGTGAAACTCATATGAAAAGACTCTTTTATTGAACCACAGGTGAGATTCATTCTGGACTAAAAATATATGTTGCATTTATTTTGAGTTATTAACATGATACCGTAAGCTATACTTTCATAAAACATGCATTAGGACACCTTTAGTGTTGCTGCATGAAGACAAAACGACTATTTCATTTTGTCTGTGTTGGAGAAAAAAAAGACACTGTCATAACAAACATTACAGATTTTGTCATTGAACTACAGGATATTATATAGAGCTAAACAATCTTTTAAAAAATATCTAATTACAATTATTTTGATTGATATTGCAACAGCGATATAATTTGTGTTATTACAGGGAATGATCAGTTTTACTTAATTATTGTCATATTCATTGAAAAACATGATTGAAAAATGATTATGGTGTGATTTTGGCAGGAATCTGTCCCAAACAAAGATGTTTACTTAAGTTTGTAGAAAGCGATGTGTAGGACAGCTCGGCAGCATGACTTTATTTCATTTAAAATGGTATTTTTACAAATAGTTCACCTTTAATAAATATTGTACCTCCTGCAATTTAAAAAGTGCATCAACCATATTACAAAATAGATAAAAATGTATTTGTAAAATAATCATGCAGCCCTAGTTATTCACAAAGCAGTAGGTCAGTTTTCCTCGTAAATATACAGTATAGTACATGTCAAAAACAGTATTTTTATTTATCATGTATACACACAGTATGCAGGCTACTACAGTATCTGTGTGGGAAGTCTGAGTCTTCAAGACTAACTGGTACCGCCAGCCGCTGTCTGAGCGGAGCGGTGGTTGGTTGCAATCTGCAACCACACCAGTAGATGCCACTAAATCCAAAACAGTGTACATTTAATACACATTTTATTGACTAAATCTCACTGAAAACACTTATGTAGACAAATATATATAAAAAAAAAACCATCCACAGAGCATTTAGAAAGGTGCCAAATAAAAGTATGGCTTTTCAGCTGTGAACTAATCATTTAAACACTTTGGCAGGTCCAAAATGAATGTTTTGTTTATCTCTGTGGAAGATATCTGACATTTGGTTCCCACTTTCTAACAGTAGTAGTGGTAGTATAACAGCGCTGGGTCGTCGGTGTGGGATAAAACGGATAAACGGCTGAGACTGAGGCTAAGACGACTTGTTGTGAAGAAGGAATGTGACATCTAGTGGCTGAATGTTATCAGTGGCATCAACAGCACCTTTAAAATATTTATACATGCAAAATAAAAACATCTAAAAATTGATTATTCAAGTTCAAATGTTTGTTCAGCTTAAAACAGAGAGAAAAACGTGATGGATGTGATTTTCGCGACAGTATAATTAGCCTTGCCGGTGCATGTATGTGCAGTGCTGAGGCCTGGCTGCTCACCATATGGCAGCAGGGACATGGAGGATCTCTCGCCCTCTCGTTTTCTCTCTCTGTGCCAAGCTCTGCTGTCCCTCCTCCATCCCTCCCTCCCTCACTTCCGTCGGAGAACTCACCATGCTGAGCTGCTCGGATGTACTCTCACCTCCCCCACTCCCTCCATCCCTCCCTCCATCCCTCCCTCCATCCCTCCCATCCTTTTCTTATATCACACTCTCCTATTCCCCTCTGCTTTTCAGAGTATTTACAACGTACTGGAGAAGAGAGACACGTATTAATCTTGTCTGCTATCAGCGATTGCAGTAATTTGTCTCCAGTATCGTAGTCTTTTTTTTGTTATTGAAATTATGGTTATAAAATATACTAAAGAAGAACAGATTGGGGATTTAGGAAATCCCAACAGAGAAGAAAAGTGGTGATTCATGCCAAAACTGACAGTTGTGATTTAATGCAGTATGAGTAGATGAGATGCTTCTCACTGAAGCTCACCAAACCAACTCTCTCCTCCTCATTTCCTCCTCTTCTCTTCTCACCTCCCCCTTCCTCCTCCTCCTCCTCCTCCTCCTCCTCTGGACATACCTCACTGCTTACCTTAATATCACCCCTGCCCTGTCTCTGTCTCTCCATTAGTAACTCACCACCATAAAACATGGAGCAAACAAGAAAACAGTGAAAACCCAAAGAGGCATTATCATATCAAACTGTGCCGAGGTGTGCTAAGAAAGCCAACTACCTGCTGTACTGTCCAATGAAGAGACGACATATGACAAGTAAAAAGTGTCACTTCTTTGTCACATACAGTTATCCTGTTTATGATTCGGGTTGAACCAAAAAATCAGGCCATTTTTGGATATAGTCTTAAAAGTGAAACAACGGTGAGGGTGTTCGTCCGAACGCCATGTAACACCAGTAAACTCTGACCTCCGTGGAAAGCCTGTGTTTGCATCTATTGGCAGCGCCAGGCGTCTATTTGCATCTTGGCATTGATTTTGTATGTAAAAAAAATCTGCTTCTCATTTGGTCTGAATTCATCTTAAGTCTTAGTCCTAAGATCAAGAGTCCATGTTGGTTTTAGTCATATTTAGTCAACCTCATCATTTTTTGTTAGTCGACTAAAACTCTTATTTTGGTATTTTAGTCTTGTCTTAGTCAAAGAAAACCATCAGCATCTCAGTTTAGTCGATTAAAAACACTCATCAAAGATTACTTGACAAAAATATCAGTTTACTTTTAATCAAGCCGAAGAATGAACATTTTTAATCAAACTTGAAGGCTAAAAGAGCTG
This sequence comes from Pterois miles, assembly GCA_947000775.1. Classification (NCBI taxonomy): domain Eukaryota; kingdom Metazoa; phylum Chordata; class Actinopteri; order Perciformes; family Scorpaenidae; genus Pterois; species Pterois miles. The sequence goes on from CAMQGK010000341.1 coordinate 1,969,169, forward strand.
GTGCTGAAAATGAGCCAAAATGACAGGTCATATGATGGAGGATGCAGCTTTGCAGAGAGCAGGTCTGGTCTGAAGTTAATTTAAGCAGCACATCCGAACATGAAACATGATGGCCTGCAGATGAATGGAGCACACCGCACAATACACTCCTACTGTAAAGACAGCCGACAACGACTACACAGGTGTAATTCTGTCATTTTTTAGGTCTTAGCATCCAGTGTGTTGTAGACTGTGTTATATTCATAAGTGTTTATAACAGTTTGTGCATAAACTTGGAAAAAAATATCTGTAACATTTTCATGATTTCTTCAAAAGATCAAAACCAGTTTTACACCTAAAATGCTGAAGATGTCATGGAGCCAATCAAACCGACTGTTTATAGCTGATATATCAGAGCTTCTGGAGGCAGAAGTGTTTTATTGATGTTCGCCCTACAGTCTGAGGCTCACCATCACCAGCTCATCGTGCTTATAATCCCCTTTTAATTGATCCCAATGCACTTCAGGTAAATGTTAATGAGCACCCCGTGTGCTGCTGCATGCATGATGCTTCAAATAATATCAATAATGATGCCAGAAATATAATGAGATTAATGCTATTTAAGACTTTTCAGGACTTTTCCAGGGCCTGTGGACACCCGGCATCTTCACTGTGAAGGCTGGGGTGCATTAGGAAGGTAGCTCGAATCAGGTACTGGGTTACCTGTTGTTGTCAAAGAGCCGACAACAACAGACCCCCCACCGATCATTTCATCGATTAATGGCTCCAGGATCCCAACCTGCCCTTTGAATAAATGGACCAGCAGCAGTCTGGGGCCCCTAGGAAGGCTTCGCTGGCTTTAAAAACCTCATCAGTAGCCCTACCCCTGATACCATACACAGGTGCCAAGTCAATATGTATTGTGCTTTTTAAGTACTGCGATTTGATATTATGATTTATTGCAATGTTTGTTAATTTTTTAACATTAACCGTCCATGTTAAAAAGTTGAATTATACACTTCTAGGGACTTTTACTTCGGAAAATATCTAAATTAATACAGTAAAAAAGTTTGATTTTCAGCATGTATGCAGTCAGAGATGTCCTGATGTCAAATATATCAGTAACTGTCGAGCATTATTTATTAAATCTTCTTCCAGCAACAAAAAATTAATAAAATAAAGACATTTCCCTCACAGATTAGTGGGATTTTCTTTTTAATTTATCAGGGACATGTAATGTTTTATACTCTGCTGAATATAATCCATCAGTCTGATTTCCATAGATGGATTCTGTAGATCCAGTTTCCTTTGTTAACACCTTATTTTGAAAAGCGGCCGTAGTCCCAGGTGTCTACTTCCTCTAACTCCTCCAAGGTGGTCTCTAGCTCTCCGTCAGCTCCGTTCTCTTTATCCATCCATGGTCAGCTCCATCGGGGCCGTCTGAATGCATTTAACATAAATGTCAGTATATGGAGCTCTACAGTCGTAGCGTCGGCCCGTCGGACCACGGAGACGAGAGCGACGGCCGGCCGGACCGCACGTTACCGCCGTACGATGACGTTTCCCGTCCGTGACGGAGTTAGCGTGCAGCTTTAGCCGTGATGTCTAGCTCTGCTTTTCCAGAGTGTACTCAGACTACCACAATAAAAGCGGTAACTTCCTTCTTCCTCCACATAGACTCAGGTGAAGCAGATGAATGGATTCTGGTTTTAAAGAATAGATTTCATCATTGTGAAAAAAATTGCGATACATAGGTGAATAGATTTTTTCCCATCCTAGACGACACTTAGCTCTGTCACATACTCCTTATTACTTACTGGAATGCACACTAGAGCTGCAATTAATCCATTTATTGTTTTTTAACAAAAAAAAAAAGATTTAATATAAAAGTACTGATTAGTTATTCGCTAGTTTGATAATCGATTAATCTGAATAATTTTAAAATAATAATAAAGCAAAAATTCTCTGATTCCAGCTTCTTAAATGTGAATATTTTCTGGATTCTTTCCTCCTGTATGACAGTAAACTGAATATCTTCTTTTGAGGACGCCATCTTGGGCTTTGGGAAACATTTTTCACCATTTTCTGACATTTAATAGACCAAACAACTAATCAATTAATCAAGAAAATAATCAACAATGAAAATAATCACTAGTTACAGCCCTAATGCACACACTAACACACAACGCTGCACTTATAACTGGACAAATACCCCAGGAAGACTACTTCACGTTAAAGACGAGATAAAGTGTGCAGAAGACTGAAGGTGATAGAGGAAAGAAAGAATAGATCCAGCTCCGAGAAATAAAAGATTAAAGACAGACAGAACAAAAGATAAGGAGAAGGAGAGCGAGATGGTGGGATGGAGGGCGGGAAGAGAGAGGAGGGCCAGATGGAGAGAGCACCAGAGCCAACAGCAGAGCTAAGTGGGTAGTGTGCTCCCCAGACAGCGCTCCATATGGCCTGGCAACACCATCCACAGCGTGGATCCACACAGCATGTAGACGTACCGCTCGACACAAACAATCAGCGCAGCGCAGATTCACACACTGCCGTGAAATCACACATATACAGGTCGGTCTGAGGGGAAGCCACCCCCTCCCCACACAGAAACACATCCAATGTGATATATCGGTACCGCCATGTCAAGAAATGGATCTATTTCTTTTTTAATCCCAACTGGTATGTTTGTCCACACTGGGGCCCCCTGGGGTAGAAAACGAGCTCACCTCTGGCTGGTATCGCTGTTTAGATGGTTTCAAAACACAAAACTGTGTTTGCACCTCGTCAGTGAACATGACATTGTAGGATCTTCTATTGTCAGCTGGGGGGTTAATACAGGATATATTGCATCAATATTATATTGATACGCAGACTTCAAGTATCTGTCTTTTATTATGTTGGGGACCCAGATAGAAGCTGGTTCAGTTATTAGAAAATATGAAAGAATTATAAATCTATATTAATACTAACAGGGCACAAAATGATCTTTGTACATAAACTCAAAAGACATTATTGAATATATATTATTATATTTAGATTGATATTATTATATTGAATAATATGATTTAATTTATATGAAATAATCCACTCCTTGAAACAAAAAGAAAATTATGTCAAATTAAGGTATTCTCATATAATAGTCTCATAAAATATACTAAACTCTCAAACTGGACTCTGATTAATAATTAAATTGATAACTATAACCGAAAATCACCATATCAATTTCTAGCAACAATTTAAGGATTTCATAGTTCTTGACGTGGCAGTGGTTATTATTCACTTTTACGCAACATTAAAGAGACCAGCGTGTATATTACAGCAGCATTTATTCACACATATCAGTCTTTTATGATATAAACTATTAACTTCTGAACAATCCGACGGCCTGCCGGTGGGCCGGCAGTCTTACAGCCACAGTGAAGATCTATATCGTATGTAGGGCCGACTCTACAGATAGTTCGGGTATTAATTAAAGGTGAGAGATGCTCAGGGTTCCTGCTGGGTCCTATAAAGTCTAAAAAAGTCTAAAAGCCAATAACCCCAAGGTTAAGGCCCCAAAAAGTCTTAAATCTCATGAAATTTTGGTAGGTCTTAAAAATTCATTAACGTTACCTTCACTTCAAAAGCAATGTATTATCTTGCTTTTAGATGTTTTGTTTTTGAGCACGCCATAACAAAAGCATATCCAGTTAGGAGCTCCACCTCCACTGAAAGCTGAGGTGATCTGGGCTTAACAATCGGTAACAAAGCATCAGTCATATAGCAGCAATATACGACGATATTGATGTTCTAATTTTCTGTCGTATCATTAGCACTTTCTTGCCAGTATGTACGTGAAGTAGATCTTAAACAGCATTCATAGTGGTCTTAATGGACATGAAATGGGTCTTAAATAGCATTCACAACGGTCTTAAAAAGTCTTAAACCTGTCTTATTAAACGCTGGATGCACCAGTCCAACTTTTTCAGTCCCGATACTGATATGGGCTTTGTGTATCGGCCTGTACACAGTACTGATCTGACACCAGGGATTAATTAATAAGCTGTATGCCTCACTGTGTTCAGGTGTAAACCTTTTGAATGTAGCAACAAATTGCCCAAAACTTAAACAGGAATTAAAATGACAGTACATAATGTATGTGGTATATAAACATAGGGTTTAATAGACCCATTGCCCCCAGTACCTGATCCCACTACATCCCGCTATTTGAGTCAGCATCGGCCCGATATCCCATCCGATATCAATATCGGTGCATCCCTGCTAAATGCAAGCCTGGGAGCGTTTCTTCTCACCACGGCTAGCAGCTAACATGCTAACAGCGCTAACAGTGAAAACAAAGGCATCAGTGCTGACAGAGCGAACGGTGTTAACCTGACGGGGAACCGAAGGGCGGCTGCTACGCTTCCGCAACGGCGCCATCGGTCGGGACGCTGTTAACAGCTGTAACCGCCATACGAGAGCTAGCCAGCGGTGCACGCTCACGTGCACTAAAAGGCTGATATGTCAACGAAGCATGAAGAAGCTCAGATTCCAACACACAGCGGGAAAAAGACTTCACTCTGCTCAGGTAGACATTACTCCTCCATATCTTTACATAGAGCATACTTGTTTGCTGCTGTATTAATGCTCTGGATATTGTATATAAGTAGCTTTAATGTTAAATAAGTTCGGCTGGGGGCCTGGGGTCTTGTTTAAAATCTGTAAGGTCGACTGGCTGCTCACGTTTGCCGTGTTCCCAAAATCTCCGCAGTTAACTTGGTGAGTACACTGTTATTAGTAATACTGGAAGTATTTGATTAAAAATAGGAAAGCTGAACATCAGCATCATAAATCCGTGTATACTCTACACTGTGTGATCACTGAACGTTTGGTTCACACCATCAGGTCAGAAAATTCCCACTCTTTCCTACAGACTCCACACAAGATTCAATTACAGGCAAAAAAAGTGTCTTATCCGCTAAAGATGGAAATCTCTCAAGCATGCAGAAATGTAAGTGAGAGTGAGTCAAGTCCCTCCCCGGTCGCCGCCGGAGCAGAGACTCATGGGAAGACCAGGATAGCAGCCAATCCCTGAAGGAAGTGAGGAAGTGACTCCTCGCCAATCTCAGGGGTCACTGAGGTTACTACGGGGCTGCTGGGCCATCGCCATGGTACCCTGCTATCAGGGGACACTTGGCCAATCACATTGAGTCATGTGAAATGTAAACACCTTTACGCTGCAGTACATGTATGTTACCGTTAAAGAAGCATCGGGGGGGTAAGCATGTAAACAGTAACGGCACTGAAGAAAAGTTAATTATTCAATTTCATCACATAATTAACATTCTGTTACATACAATATCATTTATAAAATGTCCCTTATTACTGGCTCAGCCAAGGAGGTCATGTTTACATTTGTCTGTTTGTCAGCAGGATTACAGAAAAACTACAAGAATAATTTTCATGAAACGTGGTGGGAGGGTGTAGCATGGACCGAGGAAGAGCCTGCTGGATCGCAGCTGCATCACAGGGTGGATGCATGCATTATTTTATACTTATGGTAACAGTCCTGGTGGGCAGCCTACACTCTCTGAGGGCCTTTCTAGTCGATACTAGTCGATACTGCCATGTTTATGTCATGAGCCCAGGAATTATTTCACTAACTTTTTACACAAGTTTACAGTGTGTGTTGTTACATGATCAAAATCATAACGGTATGGGATTAGGGCTGGGCAATATGGCCAGAATCTTCTATAACAATATAATATAATATAATATAATAAACTTTATTTATACACCACTTTTCATACATAGAATGCAGCTTTGCAAGAAAAATAAAATAAATAAATAGGAACAACAACAGATGTTAAAGACAAAGATCATCAGTACCACTAAATAACACCAATAACAGAGTAAAATACATAAAACAATGATAGCTGTGTTTTAAAATCATCAACAGAAATATACATAGATATAGGTCATTTTATATCAATATATTGTATATCATATTGTTTTCTGGTAATTCAATAAATAAATAGTCTATATGAAATAACCACACGGGAAAGCCCATCTTTGTATACTTATGTGTGAATTAAATACTTGACAGATGAAAAGTCCAGAGTATTTTCTCATTTTAAGATTTGTCTGCAAAAGAACGATGAATGCTGGACCTTCAGGAGACCACAGAGGTGTCGAATGACTAATAAACATGGGGTACTGCATGGAGCAAAATATAAAAAGAAAAAAAAATCAAAAAGCATTCGGTAATCATTAATAACACACATTGTAACCTGGCGATAATATATATAATAATATATTAGGTGATTGACTGGAGGGACTGCATGCTCCCCTACAGACTAAGAAATGTCTACAACTCCTTTAAAAGTTTAAAACCCCCAAGAGACGAAGCCAGAAGTACACAGTGGTCATTCAGATCGAACAGTTTCTCTTCCAGAGCTTTCAGATTGCCAACAGCTCAATCAACAGCTCACCAGAAGTCCGTTCTGTCTCTGCTGAGCTGATCAACCTGACAAACGCTTGGCAGGAACTGACCATCAGCAGCCAGGTTTCCCTGCCCACTTTATTTCCAACAGACACAGTAATTCTGTGAATAAACATTATGCCTTAAGAAATTCACAATGAACAGTCTGCCATCCCGGGTTTCCCTGAGCTAGTCTGTTTTTTTACTAACTGGGATGAGTACAGGAATGACCGGCGCTCGCGGAGCCATGCCAGCGGTGCCTACATGTAACGGGATGCATTGCGTGCGAGCCCAAACACCGCCCTATCTTCTCTGGTTTGGCCTCTCTTTGGTTCAAAGAAATACAGCCTGTCGTTGCCAGCTAACTAAAATATGTCAAATCACAGCACATCATCTTTCTCAGTCCGTATACAGAAGCACACACTGAAGAATTCATTGCTTCAGTCGACTACATACCATCAACACTTAAACAGTGGTGACTTTCCCTTTAGGAAATGTGGACTGGGTTTATTAGGTCCCACATTTCCAGCTAAAAACCAACCTGCTCAGCAGATGACCACTTTAACCAACTAGGCCTACAACAAGTCAAAACTTCACCATTATCACAACAGATGCCACGAAATCTTTGCTTTTCAGTTTCAAAGTGATGAACCAGTTCACGCCTGAAACGCTGCTCCTTTGAATCTACGCTGCTGTTCGCTATCCAGCTAGTTAGCATCACAACCAAATGGTCAAGATAACAACCAGGCTAACACAAAAACAGTCATTGCAGGGTTTTAAACTATGTGTTAAATTTGATTTGCATGAAAAATCAGGCAGGCCACACAATGAGGCATAGAGCTTATAAATTAAACACTCGTATTGGATCGTACTCATTATCCACTGATACCCAAAGCCCAGGTATCGATATCGGTATTGGGTCTGAAAATGTCGGATCGGTGCATCCTGATTACATGATCTATATGAATGTTCCCCTTTAAAAACATGGATTGGGTTTATCAGGTTTTATCTTTTCCAGGTAAAAATGGAAAGGGAGGGGAGGGGTATTCAGCCCCCCTGCTAGATGCCACTAAATCCTACAGACTGCCCCTTTAACACAGTATTGATTTTGGTCAAAACGCCCCCAGCTAACGGAGTAAAGTCAGTTGTATCTATAAAACCCAACATCACAGATCATACACTGGTTTGGTGTGATTTGCATTAGAATCACTTTACAGACATACTCTTATCTCTGTCCCACTTCTGCCCCGGACGAAGAAGCACTGATGAATGATGTGGGGAATCCTGACCGGAGAGGCACAGATTGTATAATGTTAGAAACGGGCGCCATATTGTGGGATTCCTCAGAGAAGCAGATGTGCTCCAGCTGACTTACTCTGTAATCCCACCTCACTCTCTGATCTAACAACACACACACACACACACACACACAGAGGGAGCATAAACTAGCTTTATCCTCTGATCACTGTGCAGCAGAAAAAAGACATTACTGGCTGCAGAGGTCACTGCGAACAGGACTGCATGGAAACTCACCTTTAGAGAGGGACAGGGACAACGACAAGTCTGTTTCAGTTGTCAATGCATGTCTGCATTAATAACCACTGATCAAACAACGTGACTTCACACACACACACACACACACACACACACACACACACACAGTGAAGGAAAGACAATCACTGAGCTCAGCCATTAAAAACCAGCCCATCAAGCATCCAGTCCCCACTAACCGGAGACAGGATGGGAGGCGGCGTTTCAGTGAAAGCTACCCTCCAACCACCTCCGTTCTCAGTATGATGGTAGTTGGCAAAAGTGAAGAGGTTGGCACTGCTGAAGCTGAATATTTAATTTGTATATGAAGGTTTTAATAATAACCTCAATGTTAGTCAGAATGTAAATAAATATTTTGACTTTTGGTGCCTTCAGATGTGGTGGCGTTTACCGTGTTTACCAGCTGGGCCCTGAACGCCCCCCTCATGTCACGTTCACGACCTCGTCAGAGGAAAGTTTCTGAAAGCTCCGAGTTCACGACTTGTGACGTGTTTGTGGACGTAGTGAGCAATGATGGAGCCCGTGGACGTTCATTGTTTTTCTTGGTAATTTCACAGTGTTCACAGGTTCCATTTGAAGGCACCATCAGACCCATCAAACGTAATAAAGTTTAAGCTTAAATATAGTAGAGTTTTTAACCTGATAAAGTATTTAATTATAATACTGTATATATATATATATATATGTATATATACACTGAACAAAAATATAAACGTAACACATTTGTTTTTGCTCCCATTTTTTATGTGCTGAAGTCAAAGATCTCAGACTTTTTCCATGAACACTAAAGGCCGATTTCTCTCAAATACAGATTTGTCTAAATCCGTGTCAGTGAACGCTTCTCCTTTGCCGAAACAATCCATCCACCTCACAGGTGTGGCAGATCAAGATGCTGATTAGACAGCAGGATTATTGTACAGGTGAGCCTTCGACTGTCACAATAAAAGTCCACTCTAACATGTGCAGGCCTTTTGAGTACATAGAAAAACTTCAGCACATAAAAAATGGGAGCAAAAAAACTACTACTACAACTACTACTAAATGAAAAATAATATCAGCTGTGACAAAGCTGTCACAAATCTTTCATGACGACAGTGAAGTTGTGCCATTGACCGAATCTTTGAGGGAAGAAGATATTAAAGCTTATCTATTTTTATTTAATAAATGCTCTTCCAGATCATCAGCGTGTCAGTGGTAAAAACAGCTACGTCTCTTGAAGCTCTGAAGCTGTTTTGTCCGGTTACTGACCAGTCGAGCTCGCTGCCAGCTAGCTAGCTAGCATGTGGTGGTGCCTTCAGATGTGGTGGTGTTTACCGTGTTTACCGTGTTTACGACAGTAACATTAATATTGATGTAGCTTAGCAGCGGTGTTCTTCACATCTTAACCGAACGCAACGCATGTCGTGTTCACAACCTCCCACTTGAAGGCACCAAGTCAATGTTCAAATGCTTTCCACAGCTCATGAAATTCCAGGTACTGGTGAGAAACTGAAGCATGTCTCCACACACACACACACACACACACACACACACAGTGGAAGTCATTCCTCCAGACGGGCAGCTTGGCGGGAGAGCTGAGCCAACTGTGAGACACCCAGTCCCAGAGCATCTGAATCCCACCTAAGCCAACTCTACGGAGGACGACATTATCTGGTCTCTAATGACTCAACAGGATCTGGACTGGACTGATCACACTGACCGCGTCCATCTTTACAGCGATGTCTGATGGGTGACAGACAGCAGCTACACTGGTGTGTGTTAAATAGGATATTATCCGAAGGTAAAAAAGGGTGTGCCTTGCTAAAATATATTTTCAGATACATCAACTGAGGCACATTCGTTAAATATAAATCAAAAAGTGTAAAAGGTTGCCGGTGAAATGCCATCAGCTTAGAGTGCCATACAGATACAATAATGGTTTGAGTCACCAGAGCACGAGTTTATCTTTTATACTGTTGACTCATCCAAGGTGTAAAAGAGATTTCACAACAAAACATGAATGTGATGCAAAAGAACAGACCGCCAGCTCTTGATTGGAGGTTGTTTTGGGCCACAGGGGTGAAATGACGTTAAAGTGACGTAGAAAGCAAATATTAACACCCATATTAAACTCATGTTAAAGGGGACACGTCACCTTTTCAGTGTGTGTGCACATACGTTATCTGAGTGCCTACCAACCCACAAACTGTCAAATATGCCACGATCAGAAAACATGTAGGGATGTTAATAATTAACCTGACCTAATTAAGCGTTTTAAGGCTATCGGTTAAAGGGTTAAAAGAAATATTAATAATTAATTAAAAAGCTGAGGAAGAACACAGCTATAATGCCACCAACAAACCTACTCTCACGGTCTCCGCAACACACACACGGTCTGTCGGAAACTCAAGAAGCCACCAGCAACGCTAGCAGCTGCTAACGTAGCACAAACACACACCCTGTTTGTCAGACAAACGCCATCGTTACTCCGGGTAGACTTTTACTGGGAAAGTGGCTGCTACAGTAGCTCTCCTGACGGTGAACTGGACAGTGAACGCAGCAGTGAACGCAGCAGTGAACACACCGTGGCTGCTACAGTAGCTCTCCTGATGGTGAACTGGACAGTGAAAGTCAGTGAACGCAGCAGTGAACACACCGTGGCTGCTACAGTAGCTCTCCTGATGGTGAACTGGACTCAGTGAACGCAGCAGTGAACACACCGTGGCTGCTACAGTAACTCTCCTGATGGTGAGCTGGACAGTGAACGCAGCACTGTGGCAGCTACGTTGACTCAGTCGTCTGTTGTGTTCATATACTGCAGCTGGCGCACCGCTACATGCAAGGCACAATCTTGTCGGTTAACGATTGATACTCGGATAACAAGAGTCAGTTATCAGTGAAGAAATTTTTCAAAATTAGCATCCCTACATGTAACTTAACAAGCTTTTCAGATCTGGCTCCCCGTCCTCTGTTGCAGGCAGGCTCATTAGAATATATCGCCCATTGTTTTTGATAGCCAATCAGAGCACACGTGGCTTTTTCAGGCACTAAAATGAGCGTTTTAGATTGAGGGTGAACACGGTTCTAATCAGACACACAGTATGAGGAAAATAAAGCGTTTTTTTGGATATTAAAATATGTAAACATGTTCTAGGAAAAACCTGAACCTGATAATGAGCGCTACATGTCTCCTTTTAAGTGGACTTGGTGATATACAGTAGAGCTGCTGGTTGAAAAACAACTGCTGCCACTCACCGGACGTCATTTTGCTGCGGAGGTTTCTTCTGCCCAACCAGGTTCACTGTTCTTGCTTGGATAGGCTTCTCTTCTCTGAAACACACGGAGGTAGGAAAATGTTAACAATGTGCCTTTCTGCCTCTCTTATATTCAGAGAAAGTAAAATATCTGTAAATATGAGCATCAGTCCCTATGAAGAGAACTGGATCCAGCGGTGGAGGCGGGGCCATGTTCATTCATATGAAAGCATGAAGTCAATGGGTAGACTTCAAGGTCTGGAAAAGTACCAGGATCTTCTGGGTCTTCTGGGTCTCACTGGGCCCTGGTGTGCACATGCAATATGCACAGTAGTGTTCACTCGGTCACATGACTCGGTCACATGGTCCCAGCGTCACGGCTTGCATTGTCGTCAGCCTGGGCCTCCACTGACATGAACAGGAAGGAAATGACTGGATTCAGCTATTAGTGCGTTTTACAACTTTTAGGACCTGATGATTTAAATCTGGACTATTACGGTGTTCATACTGGGGAGTTGATTCACCTCAAAATAAATTGAGTTGGACATCTCTTTCTCAATGTAAGTCTATGGGAAAAAGTCTTTTTGGGCCCAATGGTGTCACGTGACGGACACAGAAGTTGCAGTACCTCCGTTGGCCACTGCGACCATGTTGGGATCAACGACCGGCGCTCCTCCTGGAGGAGGATGGAACACTTGGTGCATCTCATACCGACGCTAAAGGTGCAGTGAGCGGCATAATCGAACGCTGATGGCCGTGATATAGTGTTGATTTTCTTCATGGGAATGAGAGCGGGTTATTTTGTGTCACCTGACTTTGAATGACACATGACTAACTAACCAGAAACGCTCCAAACAGCAAACAGAACTGCTCATTTAGACTCTTACTGCGGTGTTGAAGATACCTTCTGGTCATTAATGACAGATTTGACAGAACAGCGACGCCATGCTCTCAACATGTCCGCCCACTGACACATTCACGACGCCATTGGAAACCAGCTCATCCTTAAACATGAACAGTGGGCTCTGATCAGTCAGATCACAGAGGAAACTCCCCGCCATCACCCACGCTGTCTCAAACAGACATGTCTTTTTATCGTCAGCACTGTGGGTACCCCTCTCATTATGGAGATATCTCTTTGTTCCTCATGGATTAGAACCATCCACTGACTGTTTAAAGTATAAGTAGTGATTGTGGTAGACGTGACGTCCTCGGATTACTGGTAAATTTTACTGCATTACTTTTTAAAACAGTGACATCATCTGTAATTGAAGTTTAGGTTCATGCTAATACTGGACTTTTGTGTCTACAGGACCAGTGTGTTTGCAAGTTTTAGCTTTTTTTACATTTTTGCTGACATTTTCAAATGCATGCTACACATTTTTTATTTCTGGATTCATCCAATATTTCAGGGGTCCAGTGGTTTCCATTTACTTCTATGTGACATGAACATCGTAGTGTAATCCATCATAGTATAGTTTTATAGTTATATTATTATTATTATAGTATACTAAAGTAACATTATTATTACAAATTTAAAGTGATTTGATTTGAAAAGTTTACACTGTTAGAAAAATACATTCAGTCTTACATTTAGTCGGAATTGGAAGCTAACTAGGGTTGTTTATAATTAACCTTTTAACCGACATTAAACATTTCAACTGATTAACGCTATTGGATAATCAGTTAAAAGAAATATTAATAATTAATTAAAAAGAAAACTCAGAGGAGCGTCTCGTCACTTTGAGGAGAAAAGCTGGTCCACCTTAAGAGTCCACCTTAAGAGAGAGCCGGCGCAGATACAGGAAGTAGCTCTGGACTTCCAGCTGAGGAGTTGTAGCTTGTAGCCTCGTAGCATTTATTCACGACAATTAAACTGAACACACACTGTCTGCTACAGCTACGATCACAGCTATAACACCACCAACACACACACACTCACCACCACACACCCCGTCTGTCGGAAACTAGCTGAAGTTACAATACAGCGAGCGCGAAGCCACCAGCAATGCTAGCAGCTAGCAGCTGCTGACGTAGCACAAACACAAAAACTGTCAGACAATCGCCATCGTTAATCCAGACAGACACACAGTTAACAACCTGCTAAACTAAACTCAATGTGGTGGAGACTTTTACTGGGAAAGTGGCTGCATGTCCACGACACTACACACAGCACCGTGGCTGCTACAGTAACTCTCCCGACGGTGAACTGGAGACAGTGAACGCAGCACCGTGGCTGCTACAGTAACTCTCCCGACGGTGAACTGGAGACAGTGAACGCAGCACCGTGGCTGCTACAGTAACTCTCCCGACGGTGAACTGGAGACAGTGAACGCAGCACCGTGGCTGCTACAGTAACTCTCCCCACGGTGAACTGGAGACTGTGAACGCAGCACCGTGGCTGCTACAGTAACTCTCCCCACGGTGAACTGGAGACTGTGAACGCAGCACCGTGGCTGCTACAGTAACTCTCCCGACGGTGAACTGGAGACAGTGAACGCAGCACAGTGGCTGCTACAGTAACTCTCCTGACGGTGAACTGGAGACAGTGAACGCAGCACCGTGGCCTCTACATTAACTCTCCTGACGGTGAACTACAGACAGTGAACACAGCACCGTGGCAGCTACAGTAACTCTCCTGACGGTGAACTGGACAGTAAACGCAGCGCCGCAGCTGCTACAGTAACTCTCCTGACGGTGAACCGGAGACAGTGAACGCAGCACCGCGGCTGCTACTTTAACTCTCCTGATGGTGAACTGGAGACTGTGAACGCAGCACCGTGGCTGCTACAGTAACTCTCCTGATAGTGAACTGTTGACTCAGTTTGTTGTGCTCATATACTCCAACAACAATATCCACGTTTCTTGATAAGGAAACTGTGAGGACAGTAGTTCCATCATCAGTTCAGTGACATTATGATTCATCCATCCATCGTCAACCGCTTTTCCCGTTAGGGGTCATGGGGGGCTGGAGTCGATCCCAGCTGGCATTGGGCGAAGGCGGGGTTCACCCTGGACAGGTCGCCAGTCCATCACAGGACACATAGAGACAGACAACCATTCACACTCACATCCACACCTACGGGACATTTAGGGACATTTAGAGTCATCAATTGTCTTTGGACTGTGGGAGGAAGCCGGAGTACCCGGAGAAAACCCACGCTTACACAGGGAGAACATGCAAACTCCACACAGAAGAGTCCCCAGCCGGAATCGAACCTGCGATCCTCTTGCTGTGAGGCAGCAGCGCTAACCACTACACCACCGTGCAGCCGACATTATGATTATATCCGCATATTGATAACAAAAGATGAGCTTCATAAAAACAAACTAATGAGGGTTGTTCTACATGTATATTAGCACAAACCATTTTAAAGAGCTGAACAGTTCAAACTTATTATGGTCTCCAACATATTACAAGGACTATGTCAGTATGCTGTCATGGCCTACGAAGACGAGGCATCTCAGCTGAAACAACCCAACCTGAAGCAGGGAGAAGCAGGTCTGTACACAGCTGAGGAGGGGAATACAACAACAACAACAACACAACAAACAAACTTAACTCTGAAAAAATGGATGCTGAGTAAGTTAGTACAGTGAAGCATCCAGTCCTGTGGTCTTTGTTTTTTTAAGTTATTTTTATGACTGTATCAATATTTCTGATTAGGTGTATTACTTTAAAATGGGATAGTAGCAGATGTCATCCCCTTCCCCTGCCTGCCTCTGAGCCTGACCAACGAACCACAATCACCACCACTATCCTGATGCATTTTAGGACTGAAAGCACATTAGTGTCCTGTGTTTTAGTGTGTCATGAGTCAAATAAAATCAATAGGGCTGTAAAAGTTAATGCCACAATAATGCAAATTTGTTTTAACACCACTACTTCAACGCATTAACACAGCTTGCAATTTTTAGGCTGTAGCAGCTAAGTTTTACATGAAATTAGAAAACCTGATGAATCCTTCGGTACCAACCAGGTCAGACTAGCTGGTACTGAACGAGGTTAAAAACTGTCATGTCCATGTTCAAAGGGGTCCGTTGACCTCTGACCTCCAGATGTGTGAATGTAAATGGATTCTCTGGGTCCCCACCTTTACAGACATGCCCACTTTATGATAGTCCCAGTCAGTCTGGATCAAGTCCTAGTCAAGTCAGCACACTATTGATACGAGGAGTACATAATTGACAAATCTCCCTTTGAAAAATGTGATTTAATGTGATCACTCATTGACAATTAAGTATTTTAATCGACTGACGTTGATGTGAGGGAATGTTGCTCATTGATGCTTTGTTATATAGCTGTAGGGAGGAGCTTTACTGTACTACGGTCCTGTACTTTCCATTTATGTAACTGGGATTTTTAGGCTTTTAAAGAAGGATTGTAGCGGAGGTCATTTGCAGTTTATCCATCTGTCTTTCTGTAAGTCATACACCAGTTTATGTCATGATAGTTACTGACATTGTTTACCCACAATGTATTTACCATTACATCATTGTTGCTGTGGCTATATGTGTACATGTACTGTGATCCTATATGCTTTAAAAGCACGACAAAATCTTAATATTCTCCTAAGAGTATTTTATTCTCTGCCTCTCTGCAGTACAGCCCACACTACCCTGCTGCTAGTACACTCACCATGCATGTATTAGTCAACCAGTGCAGCTTTTCAGTGCAGATCGTAAAGACACACACACGCAGACACACACACTGCTTTGCTATGGCAATCTCCATCCTAAACAGTGATGAGAGGAAACGCTGCTGAAGCCGGTGGAGGTTACGAAGACATGTATGTGCTGCTGACAGTATTTTGCAGCTGTGGATACGAGCGAATCCACAACGTCTTACTGAAAATGATGCATAGCCACTTAGAGCCGGAGCTATATATTGGACATTTCCTTCTTTAGATGCAATGAATCGATCTTCCGTTCCAGTGCTGGGCTATCAGTCCGCACAGAGGGCTTAAAATAGAACAGGGACGTAAAGCTCGAGGAGCGCCTCCTCGCTTATAGGTGGCTCGGTCTGTCTTTCTATCTGCACATCTATGCGTGCAGCTCCATGCACAAAACATTTCAACGTGATGCTTTTTCTGCACCGACTGCAGTGCAAATCAAGACTTTTCTCCATGCATGTATAGAGGTGTATGAACCCCCCCCCCCCCCCACCCCCCATTATAGGCCTACTGGTTCTATAACAGCCTGGTTCTATAACAGACTGGCCTACATACAGTGCATACGGCTGGGAAAGGCTCTACCGTACCCCAGAGCTGAGAACAGCAGCTGTTGAGATGGAGGATGCTGCACAGATAAAATCCAGCAGGGAGGGTTTTTACTTTTACTAGTCAGTGGCAGCGAGTCCTCCCTGCTGCATCTATACATGAGGTAAAGTGCAAATACTTGACTCGGGCATCGGTGTGAGGATGTTACGGAGGCTAGTGCAGATGAGAAATCAGCTCTTATTTGTCATCTGTGATGCTGCTGATGATGGGGCATGGTGACACGCCCCTTCATCCTCCCACCATCCTCTTCCTCCTGAGCAAAGTTACACCTGACCCACCACACTCATTAAGCCTCCACAGGAGCATCTGCAGACTGGAGGAGACCTGGCTTTCTCCTGCACACAGCTGTAGCCTGCGTGGGCCTGTCGGTGTGGAGGGACCCGCAGGACGTGGACGCCGCGGCTCCTCACGTGCACGGTGAGATACAGCGGAGTGATGCTGAAGCCTCCGTCAGAGAGGACGGAGGTGGATGGACTTCTTGAGCCCTGGCCCAGTGTCTGTCACACACACTCACACACACTTCTCCCTATCCCTCTTACTTTATCATGGCCTCCTCCTTCGCTTCCTCCTCCCGTTGCCGAGCCAGCACTGCCATGATGATCTTCCTCTCCTCCTCCGTCAGATGGCTCAGGTCCGGCTCCGGGATGGCCGGAGCGACGGGTGGGCGCGGGCCGCCCCGAGGGCCCACCGAGGCGAACATCTTCCCCACCACCACCACCACCACCACCTCCACCTCCCTCCCTCCTCCCCCTGCTCTCCCCCTCCTCCTCCTCGCCTCGGTCGGGATCACGGATAGAAAACCCGCTGGCGGAGCCCACGGATCACGACATGGCCCACGGACAAAGCGGCGGTTGGAGCGACTGATGCGGAGTTCCCATGGCGGTGGCGGGGGGCACCCAGGGCGGCGGCGGCGGCGGTGTCGGTGCTAGCTGTGGTAGTAGTAGCAGCGGTGACGGTGGTGGTGGTGGTGGTGGTGGTGGCGCTTCGGTTCCCGGTTGCCGTTTTCAGCCTCTCCTTCTCCCTGCTCCGCTGTCTTCTCCCCCCACCCCCCTCCCACCGCCCGCCCGCCCGCCTCTCCCCTCCACCACCTCCGTTTTACGGGGAGCCCATCTCTCCGGCGGTCGGTCGGGATGATGGCACACGGGAGGGGGATCTCGCTTCCTTCCTTCAGGCCGGGCAGAGAGGGGGGGTCTCCTCTGAAGGCGGCTCGGGTCTCCGCTCGGTCCGGTGGGCTGGCCGTGTGGCTGCGGGGCGAGGCGGCGACTTCTTGTTTTGCAGCGCCGCCGCTGATGCTGCTGCTGATGCTGATGCTGCTGTCAGGGAGACGGAACCGTCAATGGGACCGCAGCCCCTCAAGCGCGTTCACTTCTCTTGCGGCGGGAGCGCGCAGCTCTCATTTGAGAATGGGGGGCTCCACTCACCGTTAAGATGCGCGCTCACGACAGCCTACAGCACACTCAGGAAATAAGGGTCCATCAAGGATGCATTGTGGGTTTTGTAGGACCAGGATCACTCATGGACGTTTAGAATCACTTAAGAAGAAGAAGAATCCCTTATTAATTTATTTTCATCCCCTCCTGAAAACGATAAATAACATTAATGGATTTATAATTGGGCCAATTCTAATACTACTTAATGATCATATTATTAATAATAATGATAATAATTGCACTTTTTCAAAGAGGTAAAACGTGCTTAAAATTTGTGACAGTGTAGGCCTAAGTATACTCCTTAATTTATACCTTTTTAAATTCAAGCGCAATTTAAGAGCAAATTCGGGATTCATGAATAGACAATATATCAATATATCATTCGCTTATATCTGATAGATGGATAAATTGATTAAAGGTTTTAAAGAGCTTTTCCTCTTTAAATCAGATCAAATGAAACTATTTTTTACCTTAATTGAAAAATTCTGACCTTTAAATTATTTTTAACAATTAAGAGATGGCTTTTATCATTTTTAAAGGACAACCCCCCTTAAAGTCTACCAAATTACAATCACATCTATCACTTAATCTAAATGCTACTTTTGCTATACAACTTTAGGAGTTCTCTCAAAAATTGTGTCAGTCAGTTATATTTGATAGATGGATTAAAGGAGGAGCTTTTGTCATTTGTAAGGGATAAACCCCCGTAAAATCTACTAAATAACAATCTTATATATCGCTTAGGCTCATCTAAATTGGTACTTTTTAATGGGTTTTCTGCATAGATTAAGGGCTTTGTGAAAACCTTTAATATTACCCATCCCTGAATGTTCACCTTAACCCTCTGAGACCCACACTAGAGCCGTTTTAGTCTCTTTTAGGGGGTCCAGGGGGTCTTTAGGGGAGATAGAACCCATTTTCTTTCACATATCTTAAGATCAGATGTCAAGGGACCATGCTGAAAAAGGACATGACAGTTTTTTCCTCACTTAAATTTAGCCCAACTTTGGAGCGTTATTTAGCCTCATTTCCAGTGATGATGTTTGATACCGATGGGTTCCTTCAGTTTTCTAGTTGTAGCTTCACTCCAGCCCTGAAACTGAATGTCGAACCTGAACTAGAGCCTCTTAAAGTCAGTCAGGGTCACCCCGGCCCTGCGGGTCTTTTGGGGTTAATAGAAAATGAAAGTCATTTTAAATTACAAATTAAGGGATTACCCCCTTAAAATCTCATAAAATCATGCAAATAATCGATTAAAATGACGAGTATCTTAATTTGCTATAGCATTATTATATTATTATATAATATATTAGAATTTGTATCATACGTTAATGTATTAAAATTAATTTATATTCTAATTATCCCCTTAAATTCTCTCATTTATAATACTTCTCTTATACATTAATATTATTATTCATGACTGTTTTTCATGAGTGACTGAAATTCAGTTTCATAGTGTAGGCTATAGTTTCACCATTATTTCATGTTAATTAGCAAAATTATTATTATTATTATTATTATTATTATTATTATTAATAATAATAATAATAATAATAGTGTGCATGGTACATGTAGGTCAAAATAAAATATTATTAGTAAAGAAATAATGAAATCAAGTCTGAAGAACCATTTTCTGGTGTCGTATGAGCCCCTCACTGTAAGAGTGTTTGCACCCTCCTCCTCGCTCCCACCAATCATTGCGTGTTAGAATGACGCGCATCCCCCTTTTTTCCTCCTCCCTCCCTCCTTCTCTCTCTCTCTCTCTCTCTCTCTCTCCACTCCTTCCTTCTGTCCTTCCTCTTTATCCATCCTTCCAGCAGTTCCCAGTGCGCACACACACACACACACACACACACACACACACTCATGCACGCTAACACGACTTCCTCATGCTGAAAAACAATGTGAATGGAGCCGGAGGTTTCCCACATAGCCATGCACATGTGCTGCTACAGGGTGACATTTACAGTATGTCAGCGCAGGCCTTCAACATATTAATTATAGCTCTGTGTGAAGAGGAGGTTCCCAAACATTACTACTCAATGAGAATGTGCCACAGCTGTAAATCACACCGACTGCAACATACAAGATAATTAACTGTGCCATATTGATCTAAATTTAGAAACAATGCACTTTATTTGACTATTTATAGCCATCGATCCACATTTGGTAAAGCTAATATCTGATATACCTAAGAATCAGTGTAGACCATGATTTGGTGAACAAATTGACATTTTTCACAATTCAAATTAGACTGTCACATGCTAGATGTCACATTTTTATGAACCCTCAAGGGACCCTACAGATCCACACTGTGCTGCAAACCAGTTGAGTCCAGGTCAACCCAAGTCTCCAGGAAGAGTGCTGGTCATTGATCCCAGTGTTCGTAGTGGCCAAACAGTGGAACTACAACGTCTGTGTCCATTGTGTGACTCACATTGAGAAAGAGATGTCTGTAACTCAGTGGATAATTTATATTGAGGCGAATCAACTCAACACAAACACTCTAATAGTCCTTATTGAAATCATCAGGTCCTAAAAGTTGTAAAACGCACTAATAGCTGAATCCAGAGTTATTTCCTTCCTCTCTTCATGTCTATGGAGACCCATACTGTTATGACAGTGCAAGCCATGATGCTGGGTCGCCGTGACCAAGTCATGTGACCAAGCGGTCACGCTACTGTGCATATTGGACATGCGCAGCCGGTCCCAAAAAGAGCCAGAAGACTCTAGAAGATCTGGGTACTTTTCCAAATGGAAGTCAAGCCATTTTGTGGCTCAGAGGGTAGAGCAGGTTGTCCACCAATCGTAGGGTTGGTGGTTCGATCCTTGGCTGCTTTGGTCGCATGTCAATGTGTCCTTGAGCAAGACATTTAACCCCAAATTGCTCCCGAAGGCATAGCCATAGCCATTGTGTGAATGGGATGAATGAGTATTTAGATTAGATCCTGATGGGCGGAGTTGCACCTTTGCTGTGTATGAATGTGTGTGTGAATGGGTGAATGCTGACATGTAGTGTTAAGAGCTCTGAATGGTCAGGAGACTAGAATAGCGCTGCATAAATGCAATACAGTATCACTGTATGTTCTCTTAAAGCGCCGTCTGTATTTCAGCACCATGGTCAGCTCACTGAACAGCAGCACCACTAAGAGGGGAAACATGTACTACTATAAGAGGAGCAGAGCCAGGAGCATGATGGGATGGGAAAAAAGACCACCCTGCCCAAAAGCCCAAACCCCTTCATCATCATCATCATCATTATCATCATCATCATCATCATCATCATCATCATCAAACATGCCCAAACCACAAACAATTACTGCAGGCATGCAACAGCGCAGACTTGCTTGACTCGCTCAACAACTCTTACCCAAGGGAGGATCCTATTTGCAGCAGCAGTGTTGAGGAAGGGAGCCAAATACGTTACACACCCAACTACAACTGTCTCATTTCTTTCTTTCAGACATCTCATGTTTCAGTGGGGTTACAGAACAGTTTCCCTCCACAACACTGCTACGTCAGCAAAGGCCTAGAGGATGAAAATGACCACAGTGTTTGTTACTGACATGTTGATTGTATGTAATGTTTTACTGTGCTATAGGTTATTTGCATTGGAGTCACATTGGTTTCACAAAGCAACACAAAATCAAACATAAATTATAAAGATGAAAAAAGAGATAAACCTATATTTTAAAACTTTTAAAATCATTGCTGTGTAAACAGAGTAAGAGAGTAAGAAAGTACACTACTAGTCTAATATTACTATGACAATAATAATAATAATAATAATAATAATAATAACAATAATGAAAATCTTAAATAATGGTATTGTAAATTGACCTTTTCCTTAAACTTCATTAACTAAGAACAACTTTCATTTTGACAGTCCTATGGTAAAATTCCCATATTAAATGTAAAATTAGGCTAGAGAAATTAATCTGAAAATATACATTTATTCATAAATATTTTTAAAAGAGGTAAAACTATATCTCAACACTAAAGAGAGTAAGAAAGTACACTACTACTACTACTAATAATAAGAATAATAATCATAATAATAATAATGGTAGCAGTAATTATGTAGCAGTTTACATCTTATTTTGAAAGTGTTCCGGTCACATCCCGGAAGTAACGTTCTTCCCTCCTACGTTGACCAGCTGTCGCTGAGAGGAGCTGTGGTTACCGTCCTGACCCGGTGCAGTCTGGGTAGTCGGTGCCGGCGGACGTTCGTGTCTCCTGGAGTTAATGTTCTCCACACGTCGGCGGCCACAGAGCGGTTAGCTCAGCGTTAGCGGTTAGCTCAACGTTAGCACCCCCATCCGTCAGAGTGGCGGGAAACAGCTGAGTCTTCAGGGTGAGTAAGGTGCTCCGTTAAACCGTGGTAGCGCTGCTTCACCCAGCACTGGTTTTACTGCTGTCTCTTCAGCTTCACTCCTCCAGTTCAGTGTATTTATTATTATAATTTTCTACATACATCCCTTAGCTGTTTAATTTAAGGCTCATTTAATTACAGCAGCAACAGAGAAAACTCTCTGAATAATGTCAGATGAGGCATTTTCAGGAGACTTCTTATTAGTGGTGTTATTCTGCGGTTAGTTTAGTAAACGTTGTGACCTGTCACACCGGTTTTCTGACCGCAGAGGTTAATTTAGAGAGATATGAGGCTTAAAGCTTCACTAGCTGAAGCAACACCGATCATGTCTGTTACACAACAGTGAAGTCAGGCTTTGAGTTACTGTCACTGTTAAAGTAGAGTCAGTCTGTGGATGTGGCTGTTTATCTGGATCCTACCAACACTCAACCCAACTACACATTTGAGGTACTAGTATTTTATATTTTATGCATCTTTATACTTCTGCTCCATTACACATCAGAGGTAAATGTACTTTTTAATTCCTCCAATAACTTTAGTTTTCAGTTTTCCAGACCTTTCCTGTCCATTCAGATCTCCACGTACCTCCAAATTTGGTGATTATTAATTTGAATATTTCTGATATGATGAAAGATGAAGTGTTTTTTTCTGAGCAATGGTAGTTAAAATTAGAATGTCCTTACAACGTACAGTAATACAGCGATAAAACCTCATATATATTAGTAAAACAGTGACAGCGAACATTTTACTGCATCATGAGTACTTTTAATGTTGACCATTGGATACTACTAACAATGGGCACTTATACTTTGCTTGAATATTTCCATTTTATGCTGCTTTATACTGAAAAAATGACACCTCAGTTCTTGATGAACAGATTATCCTCACTGAAAATCTTTTCTGATGTACGTTGTAAAATGTAATGAGAACTAAATGACGTAACAGCTGTCAGTGAACCATCAACCCACTGAGGGCTGGATTCACAATCACACTGAGAATCAGAGTGAAATATTTCCACCAGACAAGAAGCTTCATCATAGCATCCAAACAATGAAACGGGACATGTGAATATATAGTATTTATAGACTTTAACTGCATACGTTTACTTGAAACAGAGGCAGCAATGGAGGAAATGAAACTCGCATCATGTTCTGACTGTTCCTGATGTTAGATGTCGTTTCTCTAAAACTACATTTCCAACATTTCCTTCTCAGGTGATTGACATGTTTCCAGTGGTGGTGGTCCACGGCGGGGCGGGTCATGTCCCAAAAGAGCGGTCTGAAAAGGCCACTTCGGGGGTGTGTGCAGCAGCCCGAACAGGGTACGCCATCCTCCGGGGAGGGGGCAGCAGCATGGACGCTGTGGTGGAGGCCGTGACTCAGCTGGAGAATAACCCTTCCTTCAATGCAGGTAATGTGAAAACACACTGTAGCTGGGTCACCGGCAATTCTGTGACTGTGGAAAGCAGAGGTTTGTTTCTCAGTCCATTTGTCTCTTACCAGTCCTAAATCCAAGCCAGTAGGTAACCTCCGAGGTCTGAGGAGTGGAGCCAGTGCTGAAGAGCCTTAAACCTGCATCCTGTCTTATATCCAACAGGGGGCGACTCTAGAAAATGATCCTCCTCTCTGATTGATTACCTCAGTAAACACTGTAAACATCAGTTTATGGTCTCAGTCACTAGTTTCAGTCTTCATCAATCCAGCAGGATGTTCATTTAGTAGATTACGGTCCATTTAGAGTCAGATAGACCAGAAAGCAGGGGGGCTTTAGGGCGGGGCTACCTGGTGATTGACAGGTCGTTACCATGGCATTGTCCAGTCTGAGAGTTGTCTGTGTTTCCGTCTTATAACTTTAACCCTTTCACAGTGAGTTTTCACGTCGTGAAAGTTAACAGAGAGGCAACGTCCCACCCCTTCAGGTGGACCACCACGGGACCTTATTATTCATATTTTTTTTAACGACCCCATCACTCGGCTGATATTGAGACGCTTCAGTGTGCATGTAACAAAATCGAGATGCATTGTGGGACATGTAGTTTAAGGACATTGTACCTCTGTAAAGTGGCATAGAACTGTATGTTGTAGAGTCTGACACACGTGATCTATATGGTCACAGCATTACTGGAGATGCTCAAACTAATTTGTGAAATACACTTAAAGAGAATGATGAAGATGTTTCCTGGAATACATTGTTATGCATGTTAACATCAGTATCCACTTTATGGATGAACAGAGTAACACAGATAATTTGTTGGTTCTTGTTTGAATATAACACTCCATAACTCTTTCCGTAATGTCCACAACATGTCCTTAACTATTTATTTTAAGCCCTGCTGACTCATAATAGTCTGATTGTAAGCTGTGGTTTTGAGCATGTTGATTCATGTGATTACTAGTCACTTGTAGACAGGCACTGATGTGCAGAGGATTGATAATGTTGTGTTTGCTTTATTGAAGGACTAGATGATAGTGTAGACCTGCAGTCATATCAGGTTTTGTCTATGGATAAATCTTTGCACACAGAACGTTATTGTGTCACCACAACAGCTTGTGACTCTTGGTATTTTAGGCATCACGTTGCGTGTTTGTGCTCCCAAATTTCATAAAAATCGAGTGGACTTTACTATAAGACGGGTGTCTTGTTCATGGCCATGAGTTGTGATCTGAGGTGTGTTTTTTGCATTAGGTGGTCCCTAAAGGTTGCAAAGAACGCTTTCACAAGTCATAGTCTGTTTGGTTGATCTGAATCAGAGTGAAACTGATCCTTTTGCTTCATTTTTTTTTCTTCAGATAATAAAAATAATTTGTTCAGGGGTGTGTACGAAGAAGCTAATTGATCTTTTTGGTCTCTAGTAGTGGTGGTTGGCATCAGAGTTCAGTTACTGTGTTCACAACTACTAAGAT
The DNA here is from genome assembly GCA_947000775.1 of Pterois miles. NCBI lineage: Eukaryota > Metazoa > Chordata > Actinopteri > Perciformes > Scorpaenidae > Pterois > Pterois miles. Next base: position 1,994,379 of record CAMQGK010000341.1, read on the forward strand.
AAGATAAGATAAGATGTACCTTTATTAATCCCCGGAGGGAAATTACTCAAATGAACTGCACCAGAGTTTAATTAAAACTGACTAAATGTTGGCATGTGAAAGCACCTTAACAGTACTAACTATCTAGCATCACCAATATCTAATAATATATTCCCAAAAACCCTTTTTAATCTCAGTAGATTTTTTTGTCCCCAGAGGAAAGACTCAGATCACTTCTTCAGTCCTGTTTCAGGGTGTGGGTCGACGCTGAATGTCAAAGGAGAGGTGGAGATGGACGCCTTTGTGATGGATGGGAAAACACTGGGCAGTGGTGCCGTGTCTGCCATACGCAACATAGCCAACCCAACCCAGCTAGCAAGACTGGTTATGGACAAGGTACGAACATTATGGGATGGTCAAGGCATAAAATTGTGAAGCAGGACACACTCAGTGTTCTCCAGTTACAAGTAGATTCTGTAATAGTCCTTAAATGTGAACTCTGATCTCTGTTTCAGACGAGTCATTTGTGTCTGACAGCAGAGGGGGCCAGTCAGTTCGCCCGGTCCATGGGTATCCCCGAGGTGCCCCCAGAGTCCCTCATCACGGACTACTCCCGCATGCGCTGGAAAACGAAACTGGCACCTGACACCAACCCTATGGAGTGCCAAATGTGAGATGAAATATTTGTGACAGTTACTGGATAATTTATCCAAATTTGTATATAAAACTATTTAAAATATATATTTTATTCCTATTTTGTAGCAAAATAAGATAAGATAAGAAAGAAAGAAAGATATTCCTTTATTGGTCCCACAGTGGAGAAATTCACACGTTACAGCAGCAAAGTGGATAGTGCAAAAGCAAGAAGGATAGATTTTAAAAAACAGTTTTAATACAGATAAAATAAAATGATATATACATAATAGAAAGTAAAGCCAAAAATATGTCCAGCATATCAATAAATAAATAATTGTCCAGTTCCTATAATTTGAGCAGATGATATAATTGCATGAGTTCTTATTGCACTTATAATCTAAATATAAAATCTACCTAAATTTTCTGCCTCAATCTATATTTGTTGGCTAGGTCAGTGATAGGTTGCTCTTGGTCATCATAGGAATTCATTGGTGTGGCTGTAACTCCCAGCTGACTACAGCTGCTTTCTCCACAGAAGAGCAAGTTAAAGCTTTCCAGAGCTGCTTGTTAAGTATACGAGCAGCGAGGACCTGATACTCAAAGGAAAGGTGTTTCTTAACCTGCATTTAGCTAGTCATAACCTACCAGGTTACTGTGTAATAATAAAAAAAAACTGCAATATATCACCTTGCTTAAAGTGTCACAATATAATATAATGATTCATAACCCCTGTTACAAGATGCATATCCTGTTGCCAGATTCTTGCCAGTATACAGCCCTAAGTTAGCTCTGCTGTTCCTGTGTGTGTTGCTGTGAAGGTGGAAGATGGGCACGGTTGGAGCAGTGGCCGTCGATAGCGAGGGAAACATAGCCTGTGCGACCTCCACTGGTGGGATACTGAACAAGATGGAGGGACGGGTGGGCGACACACCCTGCATAGGTCTGTCCTCACACCTCACACTATTGACAGTATGCAGAGACGAAGTCCTGCCCCTTCTGTGGGCCACGGTGAGACGTCCAAAAATACGACCGGTAGTCAACGGAGAGAGATAAATATTTATTTGATCCAGTTTGAGTTGTGCCATGAATCACACAGATGATGAGACTCCTGATGTTTTTATCGGTCAGGAAGAGGAAGAAGGATCAGACCCATAGCTGCTGTGAGTTCATCCCAGTAGCTTCACAGAGGACGTCACTTGTGTGATTTTTAGGTGTTGTCTGTCTAATTACGTATTTTCACAGTCTGACAAAACAAACTGAGACGTTCTTGACTTGCAAAGTTGTGTTTTAAATTGACAAACATCCTATGTGTGGTGCAGTTCAAACATGATCAAATAATATTCATCTCTCTCTGTTGACTACCGTTCATATTATCCAGCAGAGGGGGCGGGACTTAGGCTCTCTACAGTCTGGCAGAAACAGCAGTAAGGCGTTGGTTGTCGACCTTGGAGGAAAAGTTTGATGTGTGATGGGCTACTAAACAAAGCCTGCTTGGTTAATAGTTGACTACGAGCTCTGTAACAACATGTTGCACAACAATGCTGACACATACTGGAGCAACTCTTAATTCTTAGGTAGACACCAATTAAATGCATGTTTCTTTTAAATCAAAAGAGCTTCCAGCTGATAACCACAGTAATACTGACCAGCTCGTATCCATGATGTCGGAGCCACTGCACTGACCGGCTCATACTAATAACCTCGTGTTGCCAGAATCCAAAGTGTCAAATGAGAAGATGAGCAGACATTGGTGAGAGTCTTGGCTGCTCGAGGGCTGTCTAATCTGTCACTATCAGTAAATGAGTGATTAGCCTCAGACTCAGGTCAGTGTCCAAGTTACAGCCTCGCTCTGAAACACACGTCTGAACTTAAGGACACGACAAGGAGCTTTTTCCTTGTGGACAAAAGCGTATTGTTTCCATGAGCACCACCACCTCCAGTCATAAAGATCTCAGTCTGGCTAACACGTGATGTCAAGCTTGTAAGGATCATGCATCTGTGGAGCAGCACAGCTCATTACGTGGGTAACGCCCAAGTGAAATTAGCCAAAAATCTCTCTCTATGTTAAATGGTGTATTTTCCTGTTGGTGTTGACTCTTTGGTTGACTATTGGTGCTGCCAAACAGGACCAAGACCAGACCAGACCACAGGACCACAAAGTGATCCGGTTCATTCTGAAAAATCAGCTTGTCAAAACCAACATGGCTCAGTTCAACATCTGGTTTCAGTACAAAACTCCTCACCTCTTCTCTGACATGATGATGACATCAGATGGTTTACTGCCAATCAGCACCAAACAAGGCAGAGAATTTAGGCTAATTTCACGTTGGTGCCACGCACATAATCAGCTGTCAGACTAATAATGACAATGGTGCTTTCGTCACCAACATAAATTCATATATTAATGTAAAACCACATCTCATTTATTTCATAAATAAAATAGACATATTACTATTCTAGGAGGAACACAGACAATTCAATATCACTTTTGAATCCTTTCAAATCTGGTAATTCTCTCCCATCTGCTGACTCTTGTTTTTCACCCGTTCTTTATCACCGTCTCTTTTTCGTGTTCGTCGCTCTGCTCTTTTCTTTTCCTGTTTGCTGATCCTGCCTCAGTATCAGCCACAACCACGAAATAAAACGCCAAAAATCAAATTCTCAAATGAAAGAATGACAGGAGAGTTAAATATCCACCGGCTGTACAGACCGGATCCTCCATGTCTGAAGCTTTCTCATGAATCATCTGTAGTCTGCCATGTAACCCTCACTGCTGTCCTCTGCTATAATCACTGCACACTGACATCAGTGTGAAGGATTAGAATGAAGTGGGGAGACTGGATTATAGCTACCAACCAGATGGTCAATAAAGTGTTAAAGTGTTTGCTAAAGTTTGTTAATGCCACTACAGTGTATTTCAGAATAAAAGCATTACTCTCCCATCTAGTGAAATGGATGTGTAATTACATCCATATTCCAGCTGCTGCTCTGTCATTTTTTATAAAGAAGTGTTGCTCATAAAACTGGTGACAAATGAGGCTTCATTTACTTCTTTTACATCTCACATTCCCAACCAGAGCTGCTCATCTTTCACTTTCTGACAAGTTTAATCTTCTGAGACCCACAATAGACCAGCTTTAGGGGCGTCCAGGGGGTCTTTAGGGGAGATAGCAACAGTAGATGTCACATAGAAGTGGTGAACATCATCTGAAAGCTGGAAACCTGAAGATTAATTTGAGATGCTGCTCAGCTCTGTGTGACAAGTTGTTGTTAAAACTATAAGAGCAGAGAATATGATGAATTATATGATGTCATAAGTTGTTGCAGTAATTTTTGTGTTAACATTTTTTTACACAGATTCAGTGCTAAATTTTACCATTTTTTGCCTCTGGAGAATTGATAAAAATGATCAATAATGCCTCCTAAATACCACATTAAGACACCAAGACCTCGAGGAACACCACAGAAAAAGACATGCTGGGATCTGGGATCAGAAACTTTGGATAGCAAGCAACTCTGTTGTGTAAAGGTCTCAGAAACCCCCTTAGTGTCAGTGTAGCTAGGAAAGACATCCATCCTCTGAATGCTCTAGGTCTCTATTTACCAGGATGTAGTAAGTAGTAGTAGTAGAGTAGAGAGGGAAAAAACCCCTTAGTAGTAGTAGTAGTAGTAGTAGTAGTAGTAGTAGCAGGTCTCTAGTTTGTGGCTGTAAAGTCTCATGAGGCTGTGATTATCCTAGAGGTAGTAGTAGTAGTAGTAGTAGTAGTAGTAGTAGTAAATTTGTAAATTTCTCCACTGTGGGACTAATAAAGGAATATCTTATCTTATCTTAGTAGTAGTAGTAGTAGTAGTAGTAGTCAGTGTAGCTAGGAAAGCCATCCATCCTCTGAATGCTCTAGGTCTCTATTTACCAGGATGTAGTAGTAGTAGTAGTAGTAGTAGTAGTAGTAGTAGTAGTAGTAGTAGAGGCTGTGATTATCCTAGAGGTGGTAGTAGTAGTAGTAGTAGTAGTATCCTAGAGGTCACCACAGGTCAAGGTCACATTTTATACAGTGATCAATGAAATGGGCTCCTGTGGGGACTAACATCATCACACATGGATCCAGTTGGACTCATTGATCCACCAGAGTCTCAGCTTTACACTGAGACCCAGTTCATGGGGTTCAACACTGTTAAGGGACCCCAGAACGCCCCCGGCCCCTAGTCTATTATTTTCTCCTATTAACAGCAGTATGCGTTTAAGTCTAACTTACTGCATCATCACTTCTGCCTACAAGTCACAAAGTCACAAATAAAAAACTTTGCACTTAAAAAACTGAGTAAATTTAAGACTAAATCAAAGTCTCATGTTATCACTGCAGGGTGTGGAGGTTACGCTGACAACCAGGTGGGAGCCGTGTCGACGACGGGCCACGGAGAAGCCGTCATGAAGGTCACTCTGTCCAGACTCATCCTGTTCCACATGGAGCAAGGTAGCACACACACACACACACACACACACACACACAGTGTAACACAGGCAAAGATGGACGAGTGACAGATTTCGCCTCGTGTCCTTCACACCATTTGTGTCGAACCTCATCAGACAAAGTGTCTCCTGAAGTTGAAGCTGATCCGTATAAAGCTGCTGCTGTGTTTTAATCTCTAGAAGAGGATTTGTTCTCAGTGTTGCTGCACTGACTTGGTTGACATGCTGATGAACACTTGTGACTGATTTCTAACCTTATTATTTCTGCTCTCTGTTCTCAGGTCAGTCAGTGGAGGCTGCCAGTGATCTAGGCCTGGCCTACATGAAGTCCAGAGTGGAAGGTCTGGGTGGGGTGGTGACAGTGGACCCTCAGGGCCACTGGGCCGCTCGTTTCTCCAGCAATCAGATGTCCTGGGCTGCAGCCCAGAACAACACCCTTCACTATGGCCTGTACACTGGGGAGCACTTCACCCAGAGCATCGATGACTCCATCTGACAGGAAAACACTGTACCACTGTACCACTGTGACGGTTCCATGTTTTTAGTCTTAATTGTGCACCCAATCGAGAATATTATTACTGTTTGATGCTAATACAAATAATGCTATATACATTACAGTTGAAATGTTTTGAAGTAGGGTTGTATGAGGTACTTATCCCTGGTCAGTGTATTACCTACAGTAGTCGGCACACCGGATGGGGCAGCAAAACGTATTTTCGCTAACATTAATTAGTATACCACCAGACTCCACTGAAAAAAACAAGTAAAACACACAAAAAACCACAAACAAGAAGATTCTCTTCATCTTCATATTTTAGCCACCTAAAAGAAAGGCTAAAACACCCAATATTATTTTTAAGTGTACGCTAGATTTTGAATATTTTTGCCAGTTTCCCTCGCCGTCAGACAGCCCTTTCCCTCCGGGAACTGGAATAAAACATTTTACCTCACAGAACACAGGAGTTGCTGTTCTACGTCTCCACCGGTTAGTTTGTGTTACTGTGTGACTTTGGTTAGTTCAGCAGTAGACCAGCCACTCCTGTGTCATCACTCGCTCATCATCAACCTCTTATCCAGGTCAGGGGGCAGGAGGGACCCCAAACTTCCCTTTCCTGGGCCACATTAACCAGCTCTGACTGGGGGATCCCGAGGCGTTCCCAGGCCGGTGTGGAGATATAATCTCTCCACCTGGTCCTGGGTCTTCCCCGGGGGCTCCTCCCAGCTGGTTGTACCTGGTACACCTCCCTAGGGAGTCACCTGGGAGGGCATCCTTACCAGATGCCCGAACCACCTCAACTGGCTCCTTTCTTACTTTTTTCCTTACTTACCTGGCAGGGGAGATACCATGATCAAGAAGGTGGTTCACCCAGGGCGAGGCTTAGTCATTGCACTCCGGCTGGGCTGACCTCTGCGAATTCCCCAAATGTGGGAATCTCGACTGCATAATTTCTGGTAGTGGGGAACTGCGTTCGCGCTCTCCCCTGATTTTTTTCTTGGGGGCGGCAGTAGCTCAGTCTGTAAGGACTTGGGTTAGGACGCGGACGTCACGGGTTCAAGACCCCCCTGGACCAAGACCAACTGGTTGCTGGAGAGGTGCCAGTTTACCTCTTGGGCACTGCCGAGGTGCCCCTGAGCAAGGCATCAAACCCCCAACTGCTCTGGGCGCTTGTCAGGAGCAGCCCCCTCACTCTGACATCTCTCCATTGACGCATGTATATGTACTGTGTGTGAAAAACAGAGTGTAAAACTGAATTTCCCCACTGTGGGACTAATAAAGGAATATCTTTCTTTCTTTCTTTTTTCTTTCTTTCAAAGCAAAGGAGCAGCATCTTCTTTGGGAGACGCCAGCCACCCTCCTGAGAAAACCCATTTTTGCTGCTTGTACCCGCGATCTAGTTCTTTGAGTCCCGACCCAGCCCTCATGACCATAGGTGAGAGTAGGAACCAAGACTGACCAGTAGATCCAGAGCTTTGCCTTCCGGCTCAGCTCTCTTTTCATCATAACGGTGCAGTAATGCGAATGCAATACCGCCACGTTGCTCCGATTCTCCGCCCATTCTCACGCTCACATGACCCTTCACTAGTGAACAAGACCCGAGGTACCTGAACTCCTTCAACCGGGGTAAAGACTTGTTCCCTACCCAGAGTAGACAATCTGTCGGTTTCCTGATGAGAACCATGGCCTCCGATGTAGACGTATTCAATGGAGTCTGGTGGCTTTGAAGAGAGCATAGATGGATACACCAGCTCCCTGTGGGAAAGGGCTGTCTGACGGCGAGGTAAACTGGCGAAAATATTCCAAATCTAGCGTCCTCTCACAAAAATTATTGTTGTTTTATAGCCTTTCTGTTAGTTGGCTAAAATACAAAACATGAGCATGAAGAGAATCTTCACGTCTTAAGATAACTTTAATGCACAGTGAAGAGATCTATAATTTTACCCCCAAAGGTATTAAACTAATTAAAGCATTTAAAGTTTGTAGAAATCTGCCAGCATCATTACAGGACACAAGTAGAGAAATTACCATATTTTATTACCCAGTTTTCCTTTATATCTCAGGTTGTATTGACCTGATGTGTGCAGGATTCAGTTGGCACACTGAGGACGTTTGGTAGCTGATTTAGTAAATTCCACCTTTGCATCTTAGATTGATATACTTAAGCAAAATATATAGAAATATCAGTGTGATTTTCAAGTGAACGTCCTCACCTGTACTTAAAGCGGTCCACTTGTGATCCGATAACTGAGGACGTCTGTTAATAAGGTCTGAACAGGATCAAAAATAGGCCTCTATAACTGAATAGTTTGAGTTGTAGATGAAAAATCTGATCATGTCTCTATTTTATGTGTAATGAAATAATTGTAAACATATCATTTAGTATTTAAGAAGAGTCCATGTAAAAGAGGGAACGCTGTTTGATCCAGATCCAGTATTTATGAATCAGCGATCAGATGATGATCGTCAGTGCTGAGACTTTGTGTTGGGAAAACACTGATTCCTGACAATAGATGTCTCTAATCCCAGACCACTGTGAGTTTCATGCTTCATTTACCTATAAAGTGTGTGTGTAGAGGTGCACTGATGTGTTAGACTGGAACTGTATGTGTTTCCCTTGAGGTCCACTAGATGGTGCTGTTGAAATACAAGTCAACACTGAAACAACACACAAGTCTGATGACTCCTCATTGAGCTAGTGTCTTTAGCTCTTTTGTTTTATATTAAAACAGAGGAAAAACCTGAGCTTGATAACCATTTACAATAACTGCCTTTGTAAAGGTCCTGATGTGTCCTGGATGTGAACAGAATGAATGAATCTCCTCCATCAGTCAGGTTTACACATTGTCCTTCACTCACAGCTTCACTCTAACCCTAACCCAACCCCTAACCCTAACTTTAACTCTAACCCTAGCCCTAACCTTAACTCTAACTCTAACCCTAACCCAACCCCTAACCCTAACTTTAACTCTAACCCTAGCCCTAACCCTAACCCTAACTCTAACCCTAGCCCTAACCTTAACTCTAACCCTAACCCTAACCCTAACCCCTAACCCTAACTTTAACTCTAACCCTAGCCCTAACCTTAACTCTAACCCTAACCCAACCCCTAACCCTAACCCAACCCCTAACCCTAACTTTAACTCTAACCCTAGCCCTAACCTTAACTCTAACTCTAACCCTAACCCAACCCCTAACCCTAACTTTAACTCTAACCCTAGCCCTAACCTTAACTTTAACTCTAACCCTAGCCCTAACCTTAACTTTAACTCTAACTCTAACCCTAAACCAACCCCTAACCCTAAACTCTAACCCTAGCCCTAACGTTAACTTTAACTCTAACTCTAACCCTAACCCAACCCCTAACCCTAACTCTAACCCTAACCTGCCGGATATTGAGTAGGTCAGAAGGAGTGGACTGGATTGAGATCTGGAGAATTTGCCAGGAGCCACTGATAGGAGATGATCAGTGTTATTCACTTCACCTGTCATGGGCAGAATGTTATGGCTGATGAATATATGCATTGTCATTTGACACTTTGCATCAGGAGGCAGCACAGTATGGGATCAGGTTCATCTTTGCTGTACAGTATTATAAATAACTCTTGCTGCTATTTATATGTTGTCCTTGAGCCCACTGCAAACTAACACTGTTGAGACTGTAGGTTGCTTCTGTTACAGCATCTGCTGGTCTTTGACAGGAGACAAGGCTGCTGTAGCAGGAGGTCTGGACTGTCTCAGCATCACCTAAAGACTTGTTCCCTCTGCATGAATGATGCCTGCAGCGTCCGCCGAAGACAGATTCAGGAGGTGGATCTTTAAAACAGATGTCAAAGCAGAAACCAGTTTATCTTAAGGGTATACTATGCAGGATTTCCTTAAAAACAATGTAGTCTATAGACTCAAAAGTAAAACCTCTCAATCATCGCTCATGTTATGACCCAGTATAAGTGTGTGGTGGTGTCTGTATCTATTTTATTCTTGTTTCACTACGCTCAGGACGTTTCTGGGCGTTGGCCTGTGGGCACTGGGTGTATCGCCTGCTACGCATGTGCAAGCATGCCTCTAAGAGGAAGATGCAAAACTGGTGGACTCAGGACATGGATGTACAAGAGAACTGGATCCAGCGTTGAAGGCTCCTCTTCATTCCTATCGGAGCTGCTCAGTAGCGCATAAAATGGCTCGATTGCCGAGTGATAAATTACCTGGATCATCTGGCGATCTTCAACATCCATTGGGCCCATAATAATAATAATAATGATAATAATAATTTGGATTTATATAGCATCTTTCAAGAAACCAGAGGACACTTAATATAGACACAAACAGAGCATGACAGTAGCTAGAGGCCTCAAGTCTTGTTGAAGAGAGCAGGCACAGTAGTGTTTCCTTCAACAGTTTTAATGATTTAAATAAGGGATATTCAAGTATTCATACTGGGAAGTTACTTTACCTCAAAAAAATGTCTGCTGATTTATAGACGTCTCTTTCCCGATGTAAGTCTATGAGAAAAAGTCTAGTACCACCTAGTAGTACTACCGATGCTACGGACATTTGCGTCAAAGGCCGGCACACTTCCTGGGAGACATAGCACCGAAAAAACTCTAAAAATCATGAGTTCTGAAAATCAAGAGTTCTAAAAATCATGAGTTCTAAAAATCATGGGTTCTAAAAATCATGGGTTCTAAAAATCATGGGTTCTAAAAATCGTAAAAGCAGTGTTCATTGTGAAGATTATCTTGCTGAACAAAACATGTAACTATCATGAACGTTTTATAAAGTTTATTTTCTGCAGTAACACAAAATCCAATGGAAAAAATCCCATTGCTAACTTCCTGGTTGGCCTATAAAAACACGTCATCCTTGCAGCACTCTATTGTTCTGTAGATATGAAACCGATTCAGCCTGTTTGCTTCCTTATTATAGTTATAGAGGAGAGATCTGCTTTAGTTCTGCAACAAGACGGCTGCATTAATCGGGTTGACCACTGAGATCACAATCAAGATGTCATCCTGTTTTATAACGTTATTTCTTCTCTGCCATCCACAGTTCTGCAGCTGCTCAGTAGAAATCTGTGCTTTCTCATCTATTCTCCACCACCTCCAACAGATCAGTGAAATCTGACCTCTCCTCTCCTTCCTTCGTCTCTGCTCTGTTTGCATTCTCATGTATACGAAACACATATTTGCTTAGACGTGCAAACACTAGGTTACCTCTCTACATGTTTTCCTTCAGTATTACACTGTAAAGTGTTCTGATCATCAGCCCCAGTGTAACAGTAATGATCTTTCAGATGATTTCTAACGCAGAGACTTTATTTAGAAAAGGCAATAACTGATTAGCCCTGACTGTTGTGTGTTGACGTGCACTCGTGTTTAAGTCTTGCCTGTTTGTATAAACCTGCTAGACTGACTAGGTGGATTACTTCAGGAAATATTAACATTAATAAAAGTTATTACGCTTCATTCCAGGTGCAACATGAATAGTGTAACAGTGTCCATGCACAATTTCATAGCAATCATTCAAATCGTTATTCAGATATTTCAGTCTTGACGAAAGTGATGGATCAACAACTGACTACACTGCTAGCATGGCTAAAAAAAGGCCCAAAAAAGCCATGTCTGGAGTCAAAAACAGGAGGCTGCATGTATGTTACTCAGCCGTGATCACTACATGTACAGTAGTTATATTTATACCTGTATAGCCTAAATGGTGAGGGGACTATCTCTGTAGGTCACATCCCTCCTCTGCTTTGAGTGTCAACCCTACGTCTTCATGGTGCTTTGAGTATCAACACTTATTCTTCAACCTGAGACATTTATCTGCATTCAGATCCTGATACCAGTAGGCTTCGGCTCCAGTTTGTATCCTAAACAAAGCAACGATGAGGGCAATGGAAACAGCAAACGGCACAAACATGTACTGCCATTTCAGGTTTAAGGAATAGGGGGTGTGGTGTTGTTGTTGAGAATCTGAGAGAGCAGTTTGACTTTTCATCCTTCAGATTGAGGAGTGAAGTGAGGACTTTTGGGTGGACTCTCCCCTCTTCAAGGGGCCAGTTCAGGGTTACGATGTGAGCTCGGCCAGGGTTACCCAGACAGCACACAGCGCTCAGACAAAGGCTCTCCAGCCCTGAAGGCTCAAAGTGGCCATGACAAGTGTCACATGGGCCAACTTGTCCTTTGTTTAATTACATTAGATGCAACAGTTTATTATGGATGACTTGATGGTATCCAATACTGCATTGTACCTCTACACTGGGTTATTTTCACACCAGTGTTATGTAACTACAGTATTACACAACTTTATGACTCGGTTCTGACTGGGTGGTCCAACACAAAACTATTCTTTAGATGTTGAGAGATATTAGATGTGCATTCATTTTTTGTTGTCAAGTCAATTTTATTTGTTTAGCCCAAAATCACAAATCATGAATTTGCTTCTGGGCTTTACAGTCTGTACATGAAGACATATAACCAGAGCAACACAACCTCCTCTCCATGTCGATCAGATAGAACCAGAGCAACACAACCTCCTCTCCATGTCGATCAGATAGAACCAGAGCAACACAACCTCCTCTCCACGTCGTTCAGATAGAACCAGAGCAACACGACCTCCTCTCCATGTCGATCAGATAGAACCAGAGCAACACAACCTCCTCTCCACGTCGTTCAGATAGAACCAGAGCAACACGACCTCCTCTCCACGTTGATCAGATAGAACCAGAGCAACACAACCTCCTCTCCATGTCGATCAGATAGAACCAGAGCAACACAACCTCCTCTCCATGTCGATCAGAATAGAACCAGAGCAACACGACCTCCTCTCCACGTCGATCAGATAGAACCAGAGCAACACGACCTCCTCTCCACGTTGATCAGATAGAACCAGAGCAACACGACCTCCTCTTAGAAAGAAAGAAAGAAAGATATTCTTTATTAGTCCCACAGTGGGGAAATTCAGTTTTCACTTGTTGTTTACACAGTACAGTTCACACAGTACATATACATGTCAATGGAGAGATGTAGAGTGAGGGGGCTGCTCCTGACAAGCGCCAGAGCAGTTGGGGGTTTGGGCCTTGCTCAGGGGCACCTCGGCAGTGCCCAAGAGGTAAACTGGCACCTCTCCAGCAACCAGTTGGTCTTGGTCCATGGGGGATTTGAACCCAGGTCCTCCACATCCTAACCCAAGTCCTTACGGACTGAGCTACTGCCGCCCCCACGTCGTTCAGATAGAACCAGAGCAACACGACCTCCTCTCCACGTCGATCAGATTGAACCAGAGCAACACGACCTCCTCTCCAGCTCGATCAGATAGAACCAGAGCAACACGACCTCCTCTCCATGTCGATCAGATAGAACCAGAGCAACACAACCTCCTCTCCAGCTCGATCAGAATAGAACCAGAGCAACACGACCTCCTCTCCACCTCGATCAGAATAGAACCAGAGCAACAGTAACAGTGTTGTTTTCTCTTCTATCTGTCTTTTATTTTGAAGCAACATTAAAACAGACATCAGTGGCTTTAGTAACTAGTTACATACACAACACATGATGAGCTCATAAACAATGACGCTTAGCTTCGCCTTGACAATCATACTTACATCTTTTTACATAATCAGCATTTTCATTGCAGGGCTTTGTCATGTATTGCTATTTTAAGTAAGTGAATACTTCTATCACTGACTCTAGATATTTATGTACTTGCTGAGGGATTTTTGCCAGCCTTTTTTCACCTTGTGCAAGATGCTGTCATGCAACAAGATCAAAATGAAGGCTGACTTTGAAGGTGGGTGTGGTCCGAGCAAGGGCGGCAGAAGTAGGGGGTTAGGAAACAGGAAGGGGCCACTGGCCTGATTTGGCGTTGCACCTGGTGTGATCCAATCACAAGATGGTGTCTCGTTATCATTGTTCTTGGTCACTTAATGTCTTGATTACATAGACAGTTTTAGTAGCAGACAGGTGACAGTGTAAAGGGGAGAGATGGGGAATGACAAGCTACAACGGTCCCCCACTGGTTTCCAACCAGGGACGATGTGGGTTTATGGTCAGCGTTTTAAGCCATGCGTACACTCCCGTATTTGATATTTACCAACCACGACAGCAACGCTGGTATTGTTTTCACCTTGTGTGTCTGTGTGTGTGTCATCATGGCAAACTGTGGTCCTGGAGACACCTACTGCACTGGCAACATAACACAGAAGATGTTTGAGTACTTTGTCAGCTGTAAATGTGCTTAACACAGACGCACAACTTCACATGTGTGTAGCTGAGATCAAAATGAAGGTTTAGATGGAAGATGGGAGTGGTCTGGGCAAGCGTCCTGGAGGTAGGGGTGGAAGGAAGTGGGGAATGGGCCACTTTAAACCCTTTGCCCAATTTTCTGTCACAACACTTTAATGAGTGTTTACTGTTGCCCCAGATGGGTTTACATTATAATTAATGGAAAGCACAGTGTGTCTCCTACTGCCACAAAACGGCGCCTTGTGCGGCAGTACCGAACGCTGACGGACGTGACAAAGCGTCAGTATTTGACATCCTAGGAGAGAGAATGGGTTGGTATACAGAAAGTGAAAATAAACCCTTGCAGAGTGAAGCCACAGCCTGACACCATGAGCCTACATGGAGACCACATGCATACTTCAATACAAATTTAACTGAGGCAATAGCTCATAATTAGATTCAGTTTAGAGTCATGGTTCATGATCTAGTTCATCATCTTATAGTTTGATTTACTGAAGGAGTTTTGGTTCAGGTTATGTTTAGGAGTTAAACGTGTCCCTCTTTACATAAGCAACACTTCTGGAGAATGTCTGCACATAAAAGGAGATGCGCTATCGAAACATCGTCATCTGATCTATGCAGGAAAAAAGGACATCAGCATACAGTTGACCTGCCAACAGTCAGCAGTGTGGAGAGGTGGATGCAGCGTCTGCAAGGTGAGATTAGGCCTTCGCTTTATGCTCAGGCCCAGTGGGAGAGACCAGCTTTCTGCTTGTACAAGTCTGTGTTTTTAAAGGAAGCAATAATGGCTGGCAAATGCACATGAAAATACATTTTAAAAAATACATTAAAGGCATTACAGGGCTTGTTTTGAGATATAAAGTTACAGTATGAATTAGCTTTATTGGTGGTGAGGTGGTGGCAGAGGGGAGGACCAGGAGGAGAACCCCTCCCACCCCCTTTATGACCAACTGGTCCAGATGAGGAGTCCATTCAGCCAGAGACTGATCCCCCCTCGGCACACTACAAACCGTCTGGGTCAGTCCTTTCTTTTGGTGGCCATCAGGCTCCAGAACCAAGGTCTGACCCCCATGTGACTCTGATCATCTGCTCTGTATTTATTCCAAATGTATATAATTACATACAATTATATAACTACATATACATATGCTGTGCATATACAGTACTCACCACCTGCTGCACTTTACTTATTACTGTTACTTATTTATTTTTATTGTCAACTATCTTCATTGCACCTTATTTCATTCACTGCACCTTCTCTTTTACTTTTTACTGTACTGTATTCATCTGTACTGTTGTTGTTGATGCTGCTAAGACACCCGAATTTCCCTCCGGGGATTAATAAAGGTTCATTTTATCTTATCTTATCTTATTATATTTTTATTTTTATTAATAGTGAACATATGCTGAATGGAAAGGCCTCATGACTGACGTACACTGTATATATACTGTCTGTGGTTGTAGACTATTATCCTCTGCAAGGTGAGCTGGCCCTGCTGTCCTACCGCTTCCTGCCTGGGTCAAGTACACAGGAGATAACATAGCACCGGAAGTAATATTTTTAATTTCGTAACAAAAGCATTCTTGTAATGTAAAAACGACACTATGTTATATTCAACTGCACCATCAAACATCGAGTAAATATTGTAAAATTACTAATACTTTAGAGTAAATATATTCGTATATTTTATGTTTTACTTATGATTTTTAGAAATGCTTCTTTTATTGCGAAAATAATTACCGGAAATAGCTTCTTATTGTTGCTAACTTCACACCGGTCATTGGAAAGGGGGCCGGACTCCGTCCAGTTTTCTTCCTACAAAAACCTCCGGAGTTAAGGGGAGACAGCGTTAACCGCGGCGGAAGGCAGTAGACTCCAGAAAGTAAAAGGTTATAATGAAAAAGATATGAAATCTTCCGGTTTCCTGAACTTTAAACCAGTGTTTGTCATCATGAAGTTCAGCCCTGCTCCGGTGGAGTCGCTGAGGACAAGTGACCGACATCGACACAGGACTGACTTTATTTCCTTTACATGTGTGTCAGTGTTTGTTAAAGGAATGGTCGCTGCTATTTAAAATCACCCTGAACTATAAAAGAGCAGCAAAGCCGATCCGCTGTCTACAGCTGCTGTCTGCAGGGAAGAGGTCCTGGTGAGTTAACTTACCTCCGCTCTGGTTCCGTTGTTTAGTAAACGGGTTTACTACTGTGCCAAACTCCGATCGGACATTAATGAAATTTCACTTATCATAGCGTTTAGCACACTTGTGTACATCGTAGATCGGTCATCGAGAGATCACATACATTAAAACACGGCACCCATAAATTCGGCATAGATCCAATATCAAAAGCAGCGCTAATGTTGACAAAAACATAACTTTTAAGAATTGGTTCACGTCTTTCTCACAAAGTACATCATCCCAACTAGCGCTCCGTCCAGCCAGGGCGGTCAGGAGATGTCAGGACCAGAGACAGATTTTAGTGGTAAAAGTGCTGCTTAGTGATAAGCCGAACTTTTCAGAAAACCCAGTAGAAGCTTTAAATCCCCTTACTGGTGCTCCATTTGGTATATAACTATGCTGACAATTAAAAAAAATCTAAATTGGTAGATTTGTGTATCGAGTTTGTCAAATCATCTTGAACCCGAGAGCTGAGAGTATCCGCGTTTCACCCAGCAGTGGAGCTCAGGCAGGGTGCTTTTAATTACATGTTTTCATCACATGTGATGCTTGTCAAGTGTTCTTCTGCAGAGAAAACAGTAACTGCTAAAGAAATGAAGCCCTCATCCCATCTGGGGGAAATATTTCACATAGTGTTGGTCTATAGACTATTTAAAAATATGACATTTATTCAGATCTACATTTAATAACTTAATCATATTTTAACAAGTGCTTTATGTTTACTGTATGAATATACTGTAACACTTAACTGTAAATAATATTGGTAGTACAGTAATGAGAATACTCGGAGCTGTTTTCTAGACAGTAGTTGCACGTTTCTATATATTTTAATTTATTTTAATTATGGAGACAGAAATACATTTATATGGACTATCGTCTATATATGGCTCTTAGTTCTGAATTGCACAGAGTTACATCATATCTGAAGATCAAGTAGGCTACTCTAAAAATAATGTGAAATAATCAGGTCATACATTAATAGAATACGTCTTTAAGTTTGAGAAATTAATAGATTAGTAGAATAAAGGGAAGCAGAGGAGGATAAACCCTTGTGAAGCTGGCTCCACTGTAGGATAATACACTAAAAAGTAGATTTGCACCAGTGGATGGGATCTTTTTAGGTATAAAAATGGATTTTACTCCATTTGGTGGTTGTTTTCTTTGTGATAATTAACAACTGAAAAGCCATAGTTCGACCGTGTCTTAGATTACTGAATAGTCAACTTGTCAAAGTACATTTTAAGTAGGTAATCAGTAAACTGTAGCGGGTTGCAGCCTGGTCTATTCATCCGTCTCTATCCTCCCATGGGATGGTGGTCGGTTTGGTTCCCAGGCAGAACCGGTGTGAGGAGGACTGAGGGAGAAACTCTCACAGTGACAGAAGAGGAAGTGTTATTGCAACAGCACAATGCAGAACCATTAAAACAGATTTACATTAGCTTGTTGGTCGGTGTACCTGTTCAGTGGGACGTGAACATCATCCAGGTGTTCTTGGATCATTGCTCCGTACCAACATGTTAAAGCAGGAAATCTGAAATCTCTTCAGCTCAGTGCAGTAGTTGTAGAAAGGTTTATATGTGGATGTCAAGTATGCCCTGGAAATGCTGTGATTTTTAGCTGTTTACCTGTTGAACACCATCACTTTCTGTGGAAATAGTAAAAATTCCCAGGGCTGAGATATTCTTACCTGACGAACATGATTTATGTCGACTACTTGATTTAATTGTCGGATCTGTTAAGTTTCTCCACAGTGAATCACACAAAAGCACTACTTTAAATTTTGTGTTTACCAAAGATGGCTCATAAGTCTTTTGAAAACCGACTAATCGACCAAGAAATTTAGTTGACTAAAACCAAAATGACTTAGCTGACTAATCAACTTAGATGGTCAACCCTACAAATTGGTCCATTATCTCCAGCCATGGGAAGACGTATAAATACCACATTACACAGATATCCTGGCATTTTAGCTTTTTCACGTATCATTTGTGCCCTGCTATTTGTGAATCATTTATACGCTCATACCCCCACAACAATATAGTCACTCCACGTGTCCGTCTGTCCTTCGTCTGTCCTTCCGTCCGTCTTTCTGTCTGCTGTCAGAATCTACTTGATTTAGGATCTTCAAATGTGGTCTGATGGTTCACACTGTGGTCTAGTTGTTCCTTTGGGGGTTAGAGGTCCAGGGTGCCCAAAATTTTTGAAATTTTGGCCAAAAATTAATATTTTTTTACTTCAGTTCTGTTTCTGGAGTACAACTCAAAAACTATTCAACTTAGGATCTTCATAGCTGGTCTGGCGGTTAACAGTGTTGTGGGAGTGGGGTGAGTGGGGTGAGTGGGGGGTATGCTCGCTCCTGCCTTGTTTTCATAGTTTTGTGTACTGTTATACTGTTGTTGCTGTAGCCGTCACACAGGAAGTCCTTTGGTTAGTTGAAGGCAGTGTGCGTCCTTGTGTGCTGCCTGCATCGGTGTGCGTGTACAGTAAGTGTGTGTGTGCCGAGTTGTTTGTGTTGATCCAGGCCTCTGAGCTCTTTGTGTTTGAGGAGGGGTCTCCGGCCTCGCATGGTTGACCTCAGGGTTGCCATGGAGACAACGGAGCGACTTCCTGAATTCTCGGCCCGTCCCGCAATACATTATAGGGCAGGGATCCCGAGACAAACTCAAAATGGGAGTCGGAGAAAAAAGGGAGGAAGGCAGACAATTTCTGTTCCAGCGGAGTTATTTGTTCCATAAACATGTGTAAGTTAATAGATAATGTAATAATAAGCAGTAAATTTAAGGAATAGAAGGCAGTGCAGTGCATCAGTCTGTCTCAAACCTTGGTTTTATACGTGAATAGTTTCCTTATTTTTATCCTCACGAGCCACATTAAAGTAATACATTAGGCTGCTTCCTTTAGCACATAGGTATAATCAATATCCATAATAGTTTCTAGCAGGTTCATAGTTGACCTAGAGGACAAGTAGATGATCTAGTTCTGTTAATGTTGTCAGTAGGGGTGTAAGAAAATACTGATAAACTTCAGTATTAGCTTTTGTGATACTGTATTGATTCTTAAAAAAAACCTATCGATTGTTAAATGATAGTTTACATACAAATATTCATGGCAGACAGTGGCTGCGATTGCACAAAAAGTCATGTTATAATATTGGCTGTGACAGCGACTGTGATAGATGCAATAAGTAAACTTTTTTACTCAGATTTGATGCATATGGTGGTGTGTTCTTTATACTATAACAGCTTTCTGAAAATTACATTAAAATGACAATATATTACCATTAATTTCTCATTAACACAACTTGTGATTTTTAGGTCGTAGCAGCTCAGTGTTAAAGCTAGAGTCACGATCCTGGTCTCATCTGAAACTAGAGAACCTGATGGATCCATCAGTACCAACCAGGTCAGACTACTACTACTACTACTACTACTACTACTACATCCTGGTCTCATCTGAAACTAGAGAACCTGATGGATCCATCAGTACCAACCAGGTCAGACTACTACTACTACTACTACTACTACTACTACTACTACATCCTGGTCTCATCTGAAACTAGAGAACCTGATGGATCCATCGGTACCAACCGGGTCGGACTACTACTACTACTACTACTACTACACATCCTGGTCTCATCTGAAACTAGAGAACCTGATGGATCCATCAGTACCAACCAGGTAACTACTACTACTACTACTACTACTACTACTACATCCTGGTCTCATCTGAAACTAGAGAACCTGATGGATCCATCGGTACCAACCAGGTCAGACTACTACTACTACTACTACTACTACTACATCCTGGTCTCATCTGAAACTAGAGAACCTGATGGATCCATCGGTACCAACCAGGTCAGACTACTACTACTACTACTACTACTACTACTACTACTACTACTACTACTACATCCTGGTCTCATCTGAAACTAGAGAACCTGATGGATCCATCGGTACCAACCAGGTCAGACTACTACTACTACTACTACTACTACTACTACTACTACATCCTGGTCTCATCTGAAACTAGAGAACCTGATGGATCCATCGGTACCAACCAGGTCAGACTACTACTACTACTACTACTACTACTACTACTACTACTACTACATCCTGGTCTCATCTGAAACTAGAGAACCTGATGGATCCATCAGTACCAACCAGGTGAGACTACTACTACTACTACTACTACTACTACTACTACTACATCCTGGTCTCATCTGAAACTAGAGAACCTGATGGATCCATCGGCACCAACCAGGTCAACTACTACTACTACTACTACTACTACTACTACTACTACTACTACTACATCCTGGTCTCATCTGAAACTAGAGAACCTGATGGATCCATCAGTACCAACCAGGTCAGACTACTGCTACTACTACTACTACTACTACTACTACTACATCCTGGTCTCATCTGAAACTAGAGAACCTGATGGATCCATCGGCACCAACCAGGTCAGACTACTACTACTACTACTACTACTACTACTACTACTACTACTACATCCTGGTCTCATCTGAAACTAGAGAACCTGATGGATCCATCGGTACCAACCAGGTCAGACTACTGCTACTACTACTACTACTACTACTACTACTACATCCTGGTCTCATCTGAAACTAGAGAACCTGATGGATCCATCGGTACCAACCAGGTCAGTACTACTACTACTACTACTACTACTACTACTACTACTACTACTACTACTACATCCTGGTCTCATCTGAAACTAGAGAACCTGATGGATCCATCGGTACCAACCAGGTCAGACTAGCTGGTAGTGACCTAGTAGAAATACTTCAATCAGGGCTAGTTAAAGAAATATTTGAACAATTTTGTTAAATTAGAAATCTTTAATTCTGTGCAAGCTTAGCTTAGCTTAAAGACTGAGGACTGAGGTTAAACTCCTTCTAAGGTTTAAAAATGTGTCAGCACCTGTGGAGCATTTAGTTGGTACCCAGACGCTAGGCTAGCCACGTTATGGGGGCGGCAGTAGCTCAGTCTGTAGGGAGGGTCATCGGTTCAAGTCCCGACATGGACCAAGAACTGAGTGTGAACTGGTAGCTGGAGAGGTGCCAGTTTACCTCTTGGGCACTGCCGAGGTGCCCCTGAGCAAGGCACCAAACCCCCAACTGCTCGGGGCGCTTGTCAGGAGCAGCGCCCTCACTCTGACATCTCTCCATTGATGCATGTATGTGTGTGTTTCAGGTCTGCATGTACCATGTATGAGTTTAACAGAGTGTAAATTGAATTTCCCCATTGTGGGACTAATAAAGGTTGATCTTCTTCTTCTTCTTCTTAGCTGTTTCCCTCGCTTCCAGGCTCTTGCTAAGCTAGTAAGGCTAATCTGTACTGTACTGATCTCGCAGATATCAGAGTGCTATCTCTTTTCTTATTTCACTCTGGAAAGAAAATATTTCCATGAATGATGAATAATTTCTTTAAACCTAAAACAGTTGACAGTTATCACAGCAGAATGAGGGCTATATGAACTTTATGTGGAGGTGTGTAAAGGAAATCCCGTTCACTGGGTTTATTATCAACTTTCCCCACAGCATTGTGCTCTGCACCCGAGGGTGTCGAGGGACATTAACCCGCTGTTTCTGTCCTTAGGACTGTTTCTGTCCTTAGGACTGTTTCTGTCCTTAGGACTGTTTCTGTCCTTAGGACTGTTTCTGCCCTTAGGACTGTTTCTGTCCTTAGGACTGTCCTTTAACAGTGTTAATAATCAGAGTTCTGGTGTCACGGGCCACCAGCTCAGTTAGTAGTTGGGACCCTGACTGGAATAACCACCGGCCCGTTAAACTGCTGACGGAGGGAGGGAGGGAGGGAGGGAGAGGGGGGAGGGAGAAAGAGGGAGGGAGGGAGAGAGGGAGGGGGGAGGGAGAGAGAGAGAGAGGGGGAGGGAGAGAGAGAGAGGGGGGAGGGAGAGGGGGGGGGGGGGGAGTTAGAGAGAGAGAGGGAGGGGGAGAGAGAGAGAGGGGGGAGGGAGGGAGAGAGAGAGAGGGAGGGAGAGAGGAGGGGGGGGGGAGGGAGAGAGGGAGGGGGAGGGAGAGAGAGAGAGAGGGGGAGGGAGAGAGGGGGGGGAGAGGGAGAGGGAGGGGGAGAGAGAGAGGGGGGAGGGAGAGAGAGAGAGGGAGGGAGGGAGAGAGAGAGAGAGGGGGGGGAGGGGAGGGAGAGAGGTAGGGAGAGAGAGAGAGGGAGGGGGAGAGAGAGAGAGAGAGAGAGAGATGAACGGAGGTGGAGGAAGGGAAACTGCAGGATCTGTGCTATCAGATAAAGAATGGAAACTTGTAGGAAAACTCCAGCTACACACACACACACACGTTAACACACACACGTTAACACACTAATGTGAAGGTCGTACTACGTGTCGAGTGTTAATGAAGATTAGAAGTAATCTAATTACGAAGTCAGAGGCCCAGATTACACTTGTTTGACTGGATGGTGTAATCTCAGCCTGGCTGCTGGAGAACAGGAACCTGACCTGACCCGAGAACAGATCACCTGGAAAATCACAGAAACGTGTAAATGTAAAACCCAGCTAGATGAGCAGGAGCTACGCTCCTTGAACTCTGGTACTGAGTCACCAGTTACAGCAGAGTCCGTCAGGAGGTCCCTGGTGGACTCGGAGAGAGTAGACGTTTAGCCTGGCTTGGCTCTGAAGGAATGCTTTAACATGAGATAGTGTGTGTAGCAGTTATCAGATAAGAATGGCATCCCCGAGCTCATTATCTGTTCATTCCCTGCAGCTTCCCGACTGTGATTTTGTTTTTCAGTTGTGCCTTCTTTCGGTTTCAGGATGTTTCCCTCTTGTCCAGTGGACCTTTTCTAGGAACCCAGGAAGTTTTTAAGAACCAGCAAATTATAGTTTCTGCCAACAGAAAACACAAAATTGTCGTTGCATATGGAAGCAGTAGGGTTAAAGAAAAATGTGATTTGATTTTCAGCAACGCCAGCACTACCAATGTCATTGGTGCAAAGTAAAGACTCGTGGTCTGGTCTGTGTACAGTAAATACACCAAGGTGACAGTGGAGTCAATGGTGAAATATTGATGTTTGAAACCGCTACAGAGGAAACCTTTAAAGTATGGCGAGGACCGTGTCTGTGTGTTCTTTCATCCACTCAAGAGGCACTTAGATACAGCAACACAATGAGAGGCCCCAGTGTGCCAGGCTAAACACCATTAGAGCTACAGTCCATCAAGGACCTGGCACTTCAGATGACCTCTGGCTGGGTTCGAGTGGGCCAGAGTCCGCCAGCGTTTCTTTCTCTTTCTTCAGCCCACAGCCCAAAGAACACTGTATTGTACTGGCCATTATTCACCGTTGACTTTTGGATTATTATCATCATTTTTGTGGCCTCCACGTGTCACATTGTTTTCTGTGCTAATGATCCATTTCTTTAGCTGTGCTGAAACCACGTCATGACTTTTCCCTAATAGCTACAAGACTCTGGATACTTAGAGTTCCTGTTGTTGTTCGTGATTTAAAAAAACTCCTGTCTCAACGTATCCATGCATATATATATATATATATATATTATATATACATGTATATATAAAATGAAAAGTTATTCCTCATTTTTCAGGCGTTTTATCACAAATGTCCAGCAACACTTGTCAGTTTCTGCTTGTTACATGCATACGGTCTTTTCAAAATAAATGTCAGTCTCCACAGGAAACTACTTGATTAGGTTTAGGCAACAAAATGACTTCATTAAGTTCAGGCAACAAAATGACTTGATTAGGTTTAGGCAACAAAACAACTTGATTAAGTTCAGGCAACAAAACGACTCCATTAGGTCCAGGCAACAAAACGACTCGATTAGGTTCAGGCAACAAAACAACTTGATAAGGTTTAGGCAACAAAATGACTTGATGAAGTGCAGGCAACAAAATTACTTGATGAAGTTCAGGCAACAAAATGACTTGATTAGGTGGAGGTAACAAAACGACTTGATTAGGTTTAGGCAAAAAAACGACTTGATTAAGTTCAGGCAACAAAACAACTTGATGAAGTCCAGGCAACAAAACAACTTGATGAAATTTAGGCAACAAAACGACTTGATGAAGTTCAGGCAACAAAACGACTTGATGAAGTGCAGGCAACAAAACGACTTGATGAAGTTCAGGCAACAAAATGACTTGATTAGGTTTAGGCAAAAAAACGACTTGATTAGGTTCAGGCAAAAAAACAACTTGATGAAGTTCAGGCAACAAAACAACTTGATAAGGTTTAGGCAACAAAATGACTTGATGAAGTTCAGGCAACAAAATGACTTGATGAAGTTCAGGCAACAAAATTACTTGATGAAGTTCAGGCAACAAAATGACTTGATTAGGTGGAGGTAACAAAACGACTTGATTAGGTTTAGGCAAAAAAACGACTTGATTAAGTTCAGGCAACAAAACAACTTGATGAAGTTCAGGCAACAAAACGACTTGATGAAGTTCAGGCAACAAAATGACTTGATTAGGTTCAGACAACAAAACGACTTGATTAGGTTCAGGCAACAAAATGACTATGGGGAACGGAGGTCCAGGTCTAAAATCTACCAGCCATTCACTAGGTTTTACATACATGTGGCTGGTGCTATAGATAAGATAAGATAAGATAAGATAAGATAAGATATTCCTTTATTAGTCCCACAGTGGGGAAATTTACAAGATTAAACCCCGTCATGCTAAATTCAGTTCAAAAACACGACACTCGTCATTTTGCTCCCTGCTTTTCAGGAAAAGAGCAAACCCCCTAAAATACTGCATGACTCAAAGACTCTGTCTTTTAGGAGGCACTCGCTGGGCAAATTTCAGCCTTGATAATCAGTTATTCACCTGTTATTTGTCCAAACCAAAATGCCACCTTGGTTCTGGCAGCGATCGGTGTCAAGAGTTGAGATTTTATCGAAACAGGAGCTGCTGCTGGCTGGACTGCATGGGCGGCCCTTAGTCATGCACTACCAGGTATGTACTTTGCTGATAAGACAGCCCTCATTAAATAGCCTGATTTCTGAATCGCATTTGGCTTTGACTTTCACAGCGTACAGTAGAGAACTGTGTATTGCTAAATAGTAGCAAGCTGTACTAGAATAAACTAATTTTTGTGTATTTAAAAAAAATAAAATGTCCATTCATGTCTCTTGAAATTCTCTTTAAGGTGGTGGTTTCACTCAGGCCAAGTCATTTATCATCCTTTTTTTCTCCACCTTTTTTAGTCCACCTATGAACGTAGATTTGAAGGTTTTGGTAGTATGTGGATCTGGATGTGTGCTTTCTAGAGCCTGGAGTTTAAGAGCTGACGCTCACACACAGCATGACTGTATTCTGATGTTTTTGTGCAGCTAAAACACAAAACTTTGTTGATTTCAGGATAGTGTAGATTCACACCTGGAGCAGACACTAGAGGTTACTGCAGTGTGAACGCCTGCTTTTATTCATCCATACCTTCCTCTTCTCGGCTTCCTCTTGCCTCTCTCTCTCTCTCCTCTCTCTCTCTCTCTCTCTCTCTCTCTCTCTCTCTCTCTCTCTCTCTCTCTCTCTCTCTCTCTCTTCGCTCTGTGTGTTAGCCGGTTGCCATGCGCTAAGAATCTGGGGAATGCAGGATTGCAATGTTCTGATAAAGTTTGCTTTGTTCCCCAAGTGACCTGAGTGAGAGAGCGAGAAACCGAGAGAGTAGTCCACACACACACACACACACACACACACACACACACACACACACACACACACACACACACATACATACGCACATACATACAAACACAATACATACACACACACACACATACAACACACATACACACACACATACACACATACATACGCACATACATACACACACACACACACACACACACACATACTTCCATACATACACACACACATACACACATACACACACCACACACACACACACATACACACACACACATACACACAACACACTCCATACACACATACACACACACACACACTTCCATACAACACACATACAACACACACACACACACACACACACGTACACAAACATACACACATACACACACACACACACACACTTCACATACAGTACACACACACACACACATACACACATACACACACACGTACACACATACAGTACATACACACACACACATACACACACACACACACACAGTCCACATGCTAGTTGTTGTTCAACAGAAACACATGGACAGTAATGAGACAGGGTGTGAGTGCAGTAACACACTGAATAACATGTACTGTTGGTAAATAGTATTCCTGAGGCCTTGTCACACATTAGGCCTGTTTACAATAGACTGGCTGGAGTTAAGAGCATTCAGACAATACAGGACCACGAGTCAAGGGCTCTCAAGGCTCTCAAGGTTTCCAAGGATTACTAGGAGGGCAGCAGAGATTTCAGTTACTCTGTGATTTTTTGAGTGGAAGCAGACTGAGTCACAGAGGTGAAGTAAATACTGAAATGTGAGAGATCCACATGCAGTTAACAGTTCAACTAAGCTTTTGCTGAGTCTTGATTAAAAACAGGCACAAGCAACGGTTTGACCACTGGTGCCTTCAGGTGTAGTGGTGTTTACCGTGTTAACGAGCTGGGCCCTGAACGCCCCCCTCATGTCGTATTCACGACTTTGTAAGTTTCTGAAGCTCCGAGTTCACGACTTGTGATGTGTTTGTTGATGTTGTGAGAAATGGTGGCGCCCATAGACGTTCATTTATGGCTGCATAAGTTAATATTGTTCAGTATATTGTAATTTTAGTCATATATTGTTTTTCTTGGTAATTTTATAACCAGTCTGATGAAAATGTTGATATTCTCAACGACCTCATCTTTCTCTTCTGTCATTATGTCTTTACATTTCCTGCATCATGTTACCCACTAGCTAGGTTGCTAAACTGTTAGCCTCTAGACTGGACTGTCCAGACTGCCCAAAGGGAAATTCAGCCTTGTGTGGAAATATTTTTAGTGTGGATACAGTCAAAAAGGCCCCACCCCCCAGCATGTCTGTATTTGACTTGAATTTACTGACATTATCCCAGATATGATGCCAAGGCTGTGGCTCAGAGGGTAGAGCAGGATTTCCACCAGTCGGAAGGTTGCTGGTTCGATCCCCAGGCTGCTCCACTGCAGCCTCAAGTGGGGTACAAGCCAGCGCCTCCCTTGTGCCGGTCCAAACCCGGATAAATGCAGAGGGTTGCGTCAGTAAGGGCATCCGCCGCAAAAACGTGCCAAAAACCAATCATGCGAATCTACGACGATTCGCTGTGGCGACCCCTGAGGGGAGCAGCTGAACAGAGAACAACATACTGTAATATTTATATTTAATGAATATTGTATTACATAAGCCTATTAATGTTTGTGAATGGGTCTCCATGCTGTATAGCAAGATGAGCCTCCTGAATTTGCTCCCAAAATGCCATCAAAACTTTGATTTCTATTTGCCAACACAGGGAAGAGGAAGAAAAAGGCAGACAAAGCAAAAAAAACCAAAAAGATGGTGAGTCGGTCGGTACCAGCTAGAAGGAGCATGTGTGTTGTTATTTTACCAACCCAGCTATCAGAACAGGCTCGCCTTCACCTGCAGCACTAACGGGCTGAAGTGAAGAAGAGTAAATTAAAGATTTTGATCTGCTTTTCTTTAGCGGCTCCGGAGCTTCAGGACTACGATCCAGATGGCCCTGATACCCATACTTAGGCCTGACCTGCTCACGTTCCCACCACCTTGATGACGACGTCCATCAGCTGAAACAGAACCGTTACATCCCATCCTGTGTAGTAACAAACGCCAGGAGCTCCAAGTGAAACTCCCATGTTAGTTTTAGTACATGCTGGTTAAAAAGCGCCGCTTGCTTTACATTAGTTTGACAGTGTTTTGTTGGTGAAGGAGAGGGAGGGAACGGGGGGAAAATGGCATTCCTGTCTTTATCTCAGCACAGGACACGCATGTGATTACATGCTCTCTTGCTCTTTGACTCTCCAACTCTATCACACACACAAAGGCACATTCATGCTTACAAAGACATGCAAACTCACTCTTTCTCTGCCAGACACACAATAAGTCATCAGGAGCAACTTGTGGGGCCCACGCCATCCTTCAAGCATTTCAATGAGCCCAGTCACACGGCGTCGCAGGTGTGTGGAGGACGGTGTGTATTATACAGATACTGTGTGGGCACTGCAGTTTCACTTTGTGTGTGTGTGCTCATATAGAGATGCGTTAGGCAGAGGGAGGAAGAAACAGGAAGTGAGCGTTTGGGTCGGGGGAGCGGGGTCAGAAAAGGGCACTATGGGAGTCCTCCACATTCATATGCATGTGAAGAAGTAATTAGATGTGTGTGTGTGTGTGTGTGTGTGTGTGTGTGTGTGTGTGTGCGCGCGCATGTATGCTGAGCTGTGGGAGTGTGTATAATGGCTAAACAGAGAGGCCAAGTTGTGTTTACATGGTAAATATGTGTGTGGGGGGGCTGGGAGTTAAGGTTGAGGAATGTCACATGCTGATTGAATGCTTACTGGACAACAAAGCCCGGGAAAGAAAACATGATGGAAACCATTAACTCCACTGGTCACCGCTCTGTAACCCAGAGAGAATGAAGACGGCTCGGACACTACAGGGTCGCACACCAACCTGCTGATCTAAAAATATCTTTTTAAACCCCAAACTACCAATATAACAAAATAACCAATACCGATTAATTTCCATGATTCTCCATACCACTTCAAAAATGGTAAAAACAAAAGTAAAACAATAAAACCCATGTACTTCAACATCCTTTATCACTGTTTGCATACTGGTTTTTATTAGTAAGTTAAACAGGTCATAATTATATTATTATTAATCATAAGATCTCCATTGAACTACTGGATTAACCAGGTTTCGTGCCAACAATGATATCTTACAAGATTACATTTGAACACATCATGATAATGTTAGAATTCAAAATCATCAGCTTGATGCGAGCTAGCAGGCTAAATAGCCACCTGCTAAATGAGTAAGATTTAAGCTCTTAATGCCGGGGTAGGGTACCGTGACCAGACTAGGACTGTCCTGGTTTCAAGCTGGGTGTCTGACAGATATCAGTAAAGGACTAGTGTCCTGGTTTTCACTGCAATTAAAATAACAACATTTTACTTACAAAGACATTTATCATGTTCCACTCATTAATTATTTGTGCGCAAGAGAAAGTGTATATACAGAGAGCACCGTGCACTGCTGCTGTCTAATAATGGTACTGTGGTGATGTTGGAAACTCACTGAAGTTAACCTACACGGGCACGAAGCCACCGGCAACGCTACTAGCTAGCAGCTGCTAACGTAGCACAAACACACACACTGTTTGTCAGACAATCGCTATCGTTAATCCGGGCAGACAAACAGTTAACAACCTGCTAAACTGAACTAAATGTGGTGGAGACTTTTACTGAGAAAGTGGCTGAATGTCCACAACACTAAATGCAGCAGCTAATACTCCCGGACAGTGAACTACAGACAGTGAACGCAGCACCGTGGCTGCTACAGTAACTCTGCTGAGGTGAACTGGGGACAGTGAACGCAGCACCGTGGCTGCTACAGTAACTCTGCTGAGGTGAACTGGAGACAGTGAACGCAGCACCGTGGCTGCTACAGTAACTCTGCTGAGGTGAAGAAGAAGAAGAAGAAGATATTCCTTTATTAGTCCCACGAGGGGAAATTCAATTTTTTCACTCTGTTGTTAACTTATACACGGTACATGCAGACCTGAACACACACATGCACAAACATGCAACAATGGAGAGATGTCAGAGTGATGGGGCTGCTCCTGACAAGCGCCCCGAGCAGTTGGGGGTTTGGTGCCTTGCTCAGGGGCACCTCGGCAGTGCCCAAGAGGTAAACTGGCACCTCTCCAGCTACCAGTTCACACTCAGTTCTTGGTCCATGTCGGGACTTGAACCGGTGTTCCTCCGGTTCCCAAGCCAACTCCCTACAGACTGAGCTACTGCCGCCCCAACTGGGGACAGTGAACGCAGCACCGTGGCTGCTAAAGTAATTCTCCTGATGGTGAACTGGGGACATGAAACGCAGCACTGTGGCTACTACAGTAACTCTGCTGAGGTGAACTGGGGACAGTGAATGCAGCACCGTGGCTGTCTGTTGTGCTCATATACTGCAGCTGGTGCACAGCTGCATGCGAGTCACACTAATCTTGTCGGTTAACAGTCGATAATCGGTTAATGAGTGTTATCGATTAAGAACATTGTTCAAAACTAGCATGCCTATCCCAGACAACAATATGGAGGAAGAGAGCTCTCCACAGGACTCCCACACTGTCCTGTGGTTTAAGGGGGTGAAAGTAGTGAATGTGGTAACACTAAACAAAGAAAAAGAAGAAGATGATTCTCTTGCATCTCAGAATAAAGAAAAACCAGATCTCTGATCTGTAAAGTATAATTTTACAGTCATTCTGTACTTTGTGTGCTGATGGATTATTGTTACGGCTCTGAATCATAATTCTGAGATAATCTGTCGCTTCTGTCGATACTCAGTGATCATAAGATGAGGCAGGTGGGAGGAATTTAACTGGGGTTTAATGCCACTTGTGTCCAATGCTAATCACTTTTTTATGTACAGTTATTCGCTTGTTTGACTGAATGAAATGTTCAGATTTTTGTGTTAGCAGTGATAGTGCAGACCTGCATGTGTGTTCATAGGTGCTGTATCCTGTCCGGGTTGCCGGTTGGCAGTCAGGGCTACTGTAAACATCCTTGACTGGAAGCTGGTTTTAGTTTCTGGGGCTTTCAGTCGGATGTTTGCAGCAGCCAACTGCTAGTACCATCGCTACGCTACACCTGCTGTATACTGAAAGTTCACTGAGGTCGTTTACACACATCTGTGTACTGCTGATTCAGAGACGGACGATATCAAAGAATGGTAAGATATGGAGGATGATTAGGTTAAAGGAAAAAGATGGTTTAACACAAGCTGGGTTTTATTTTCATATTTCAGTTATATCAGTTGTGATAGCAACTAGTCCTCACTGTGACTACTGAGATCTGGGACAAAGGCCTCGCTGCTACCCCCCTCCCCATCGTACTGATAACACATTAGACCTGATTTAATACTTCTTACACCTCACTAAAGAGTGTCTAAAAGTCTGCTAATTAATCGATTACTGATAGCATGGTAAATCCAAACGGAGACCGTCTCGCCGTCCCGACATTCGTTCATGAATACCGTTTTATTGGGTTCTTTTTGCTCTCATCTGCTGGTATTAGATGGAGGTGGGATCAGGAGGAAGCTGCCGAATAACGATGCTGGGACGGTGCACATTAGGAAGGAGAAGATAAAACAGACCAATACACAGTATTTTTGCGGTTAATGTCATACTGACTGATAGAGATGCTAATTCACCGATAACTGACACTCCTTCACCGATTATTACCCGTTAACCGACAAGATTTCTGGCTCACATGCAGCGATGCTCCAGCTGCAGCATACGAGCACAACAGACAACCGAGTCTCCATTTCACCGTCAGGAGAGTTACTGTAGCGGCCACGGTGCTGCGTTCACTGTCTCCAGTTCACCGTCAGGAGAGTTACTGTAGCGGCCGCGGTGCTGCGTTCACTGTCTCCAGTTCACCGTCAGGAGAGTTACTGTAGCGGCCGCGGTGCTGCGTTCACTGTCTCCGGTTCACCATCAGGAGAGTTACTGTAGCAGCCGCGGTGCTGCGTTCACTGTCTCCAGTTCACCGTCAGGAGAGTTACTGTAGCGGCCGCGGTGCTGCGTTCACTGTCTCCGGTTCACCGTCAGGAGAGTTACTGTAGCGGCCGCGGTGCTGCGTTCACTGTCTCCAGTTCACCGTCAGGAGAGTTACTGTAGCGGCCGCGGTGCTGCGTTCACTGTCTCCAGTTCACCGTCAGGAGAGTTACTGTAGCGGCCGCGGTGCTGCGTTCACTGTCTCCAGTTCACCGTCAGGAGAGTTACTGTAGCGGCCACGGTGCTGCGTTCACTGTCTCCAGTTCACCGTCAGGAGAGTTACTGTAGCGGCCACGGTGCTGCGTTCACTGTCTCCAGTTCACCGTCAGGAGAGTTACTGTAGCGGCCACGGTGCTGCGTTCACTGTCTCCAGTTCACCGTCAGGAGAGTTACTGTAGCGGCCACGGTGCTGCGTTCACTGTCTCCAGTTCACCGTCAGGAGAGTTACTGTAGCGGCCACGGTGCTGCGTTCACTGTCTCCAGTTCACCGTCAGGAGAGTTACTGTAGCGGCCACGGTGCTGCGTTCACTGTCTCCAGTTCACCGTCAGGAGAGTTACTGTAGCGGCCACGGTGCTGCGTTCACTGTCTCCAGTTCACCGTCAGGAGAGTTACTGTAGCGGCCACGGTGCTGCGTTCACTGTCTCCAGTTCACCGTCAGGAGAGTTACTGTAGCGGCCACGGTGCTGCGTTCACTGTCTCCAGTTCACCGTCAGGAGAGTTACTGTAGCGGCCACGGTGCTGCGTTCACTGTCTCCAGTTCACCGTCAGGAGAGTTACTGTAGCGGCCACGGTGCTGCGTTCACTGTCTCCAGTTCACCGTCAGGAGAGTTACTGTAGCGGCCACGGTGCTGCGTTCACTGTCTCCAGTTCACCGTCAGGAGAGTTACTGTAGCGGCCATGGTGCTGCGTTCACTGTCTCCAGTTCACCGTCAGGAGAGTTACTGTAGCGGCCACGGTGCTGCGTTCACTGTCTCCAGTTCACCGTCAGGAGAGTTACTGTAGCGGCCACGGTGCTGCGTTCACTGTCTCCAGTTCACCGTCAGGAGAGTTACTGTAGCGGCCACGGTGCTGCGTTCACTGTCTCCAGTTCACCGTCAGGAGAGTTACTGTAGCGGCCACGGTGCTGCGTTCACTGTCTCCAGTTCACCGTCAGGAGAGTTACTGTAGCGGCCACGGTGCTGCGTTCACTGTCTCCAGTTCACCGTCAGGAGAGTTACTGTAGCGGCCACGGTGCTGCGTTCACTGTCCCCAGCTCACCGTCAGGAGAGTTACTGTAGCGGCCACGGTGCTGCGTTCACTGTCCCCAGCTCACCGTCAGGAGAGTTACTGTAGCGGCCACGGTGCTGCGTTCACTGTCCCCAGCTCACCGTCAGGAGAGTTACTGTAGCGGCCACGGTGCTGCGTTCACTGTCCCCAGCTCACCGTCAGGAGAGTTACTGTAGCGGCCACGGTGCTGCGTTCACTGTCTCCACTTCACCGTCAGGAGAGTTACTGTAGCGGCCACGGTGCTGCGTTCACTGTCTCCACTTCACCGTCAGGAGAGTTACTGTAGCGGCCACGGTGCTGCGTTCACTGTCTCCAGTTCACCGTCAGGAGAGTTACTGTAGCGGCCACGGTGCTGCGTTCACTGTCTCCAGTTCACCGTCAGGAGAGTTACTGTAGCGGCTATGGTGCTGCGTTCACTGTCGCCTTTGAGTAAGCCTCTGGTGATTCCCACCACTGCTGCAGTGGAAGCTGGCACTTATATTTACTCAGAATACACTAAACTCAGGAGCTTCAGATAACACTGCTAACTTTATAGTAGCTCTTGTATGTGATTTGATGAGCAGTTACATGAGTTATAATTGAAATATTTCTAAGTGGGGGGTTCCCCACCTTTTCAGTCAGGGTGACGTTCATTTCCCCAGTTGCAGTCCCAATAAATACTGCTTGAATGAACTTGTCAGAAAGTGCGAAAGGGCACAAGCTGGAGTGAGAACAACTTAATCTAATCATGGGGGATGACTCAATGCTCAGCGAAAGTAAATATGTACCAATGGGACAAAGCAATAATCACAGACAAACGGAGGGAGGAAAAGGAATGTGATTCCAGTGATAGTTGTCGCCATTCAGGCCATTCAGATCCCAGTGGCTTCATCCTCTCCTGAGAGGAGGAGGAGGAGGAGGGGGAGGGATAAATGTTAAGAGTAACAGAAAGTGAGGGAGATGAGGATGAAGATGCAGAAGAAGAAGAAGAAGGTAGACACAAGAGAGGAGACAAAAGTGGCCACTCCTGAACGGTTCAGTCAGAGCTGAAGGGAAGTGGGTGTAACGTCCACTACAGGACCACAGACAGGGGAGGGAAGGAAGGAAGGAAGGAAGGAAGGAAGCATTCTAATATTACAGACTCCCCCCCCCCCCACCCCCACATTCATCATACCATGAATGAAAACACGCTGGGCTTCTTGCAGTTTCTGTCTAAACAGTCTCAGCGTTCCTTCCTTGGTGCTGGAAAACCCAGGAAATAGAGTCCAGCTCTGAAAAAGCTCGTCCACATGGAAAGAAGCAGCTTGTTTGCTGCTGCTGCAGTATTTAGACGAAACGAAGTCCAGCATCAGTTTATCTGAAAAAGAAATAATCCACAAGATTTCCTGTCAGATCCGTCTCCGACATTTCAAATAGATCCCATGAAAACACTTTCAGTGAAACTCCAGGAAGAAATTTCAGGTTGATATTTCAAAACCTGGTAAAATAAAAATCAAACTACGTACATGGTTAGAGACAACTAGAAAAATAAACTAATATATATATATATATATATATATATATATATATATATATATATATATATTACCTTATAACTTTAAATCTAACTGTTTAACTAACAGATATCAAATTATGTGTATACGCTGGTCTCTAATGTGTTTTACAATATTAACATTAGTATTAACTAACTTTATATATATATATATATATATATATATATATATATATATATATATAAAGTTTCCCTTTGACCTCTGAGTCCAGGAAGTGTAAACATCCTACACTCTCGGCGTTGCCCCCTGGTGGCCGGGAGTGGGAATGTTTATTCTGCCTGGCTCAGGAACTCGACCAGCAGCTGGGGAGGAAGGTTAATTTTTATTTTTCTATCACACATCAGTGCACAATACAAATATCATTGTTTTTCACATAATATAATTTATTTAGTGCATTTTGATGCTGTTACGGTGAAGGATGCTGTATGAGACAGATCTGTTTTTACGTCAATAACCTGAGTTACAAATTACACTTTTAAATGCATGTCCTGATTTTCTGTGAGAAGAAATGTTTAAACCACGTTTTTACCTTCTTTATTAATAGTGTGGTTGTTACCCTCTTCTGCTCACCATGTGTGGGATTTCAACGTGTATCATAAAGTCTGGAGAAACCAGCTCAGCCACACAGATTTACAGGCTACGTTACAACAGGCCGACAGTTGCTCTGCCTCTCACATATTTTCCATCTGCGTCCCACATCAGCAGCGTTCAGTCTCACTTGATGTAAGTGTCCGGCAGCCTGTGTAAATAAAGAGCTATTCAGCTATCAGCTGAAGGATTTGTGCGACTCCTCTGACATCCTTGGGTGGACTGCTGGGGAATGCTTGCCATTCGGGACAGGAAATGGGGAGTGGTACATCTCTGATTGGCCGGTTTTCCTGACCCAGCGACCTCTGTGATGGCCGTCCCACTGGGGCAGGGACACACTAACACACACCAGTATGAGTCCATGGAAAGCTGCTCAGTGTTTCAGACTTTTTGGAAATGGAAATATTCAAACGTGCCCATGTACAAAACTATCAAAAACAGAGGAAGAAAATGAACAATAAAGTGAAACATTCATATCGGCGGTCCTATATATGAGTCATTATGCTGTAACCTGAGTGTTTGTGTAGGTTGTCTTTGGCATGTTAAGTGGCGATAGGAGGAAAGACGTACAGAGGAAGCAGAACAGTGGGTGTTGCCTGTGTGTGCTTCCAAGTCTAGATCTAAAAATATCCGCTCAGTAATCCATACATCCATACATAGGAAGGGAGGATGTGGCTGTTTGAAGGGGAATGATCCACTGTACTCGCTAGATTTCACCACGGTAAACCTACATCCTGTATTATGGAAACGGTGAGATCAGAAACAGGTTTCTGACACTGGAAGGATGTGATTTCTGCTCAGGAACACTAGAGGTCAGACCCACCATGGACCATACTGATCTCCAGTCCCAGATCCAAACCAGTCTGGGGATCCTGCTCCCAGACTGGTTTGTCAATCAGTTTAAATATTTAATCGTGATTAATCCCATGGTTGTCCATAGTTTATGGCAATTAATCGTGAATTAATAGCACATTTATTATATGTTCAAAAAGTACTTTAAAGGGAGATTTGTCAAGTATTTAATACTCTGTTTTCCGTATTATTCTGACTATTTTACACTGTTATTTTTTCATATTGCATGTTCTACTGCTGTTACTATTATTATTACACTGCATCAGGAAAAAGATGGAAAAATAGAAAATAAAAGCTCAAATGTAAACACAATAGTCATCATGATGTAACATATGCAGTTCATACTGTCACCACATGGTGGAGCCACAGTAAGACATCACAGCTGCACCGGTCCAACACTAACCTGTAACATGTTATGATGGCTGACCTCAACTTTCAATAAAATGAATTAACTAATAAAGATGTGACTAGAATGCTTATTTTTATTTAATTTTATTATCATTGCATATCATATGTGTCTGTGTGCAGAGTGAGTCTAAACAGCACCAACCACTGTGTGCAGGCCGGGTGATAATCAGCATTTCATGCTACTGTCTCTCTGGCTGCACAAAAAAACAAAGTCCAGGTCAGAGACTGGATCAGTAACCGGTATGAAAACTAATATGAAGTTCCTGTTTTGTGTGCAGAAAGCAGAAGTTGACTTTCTGCCTCAGCTCCAGTTTCAACCACAAGACCGAACGCCCCCGAAACCAAATCTGGCCACAGTTTCAGTCCGTCATCGAGACTGAAGCTGAGCGCTGCAGTCAGGAGTTTTCATCCATAACAGCATGACAGAGATTACACAATGACCCAGAGTACACACTCACTACTGCTAATGTGAAGGATGTCCATTATGAACACAACCAAACAAAGTAGAGATTCATCCAGTGGTGGAGGAAGTATTCACAACCTTTACAGATGTAAAAGTACTAATACCAAACTGTGAAAATACACAAGTAAAAAAGTCCTGCAATGTAGAGTAAACTGTGGGGAAAAAGTTAGTAAATTAGGGATTGGAAAGTTTCTGAAAGCTCAGAGTTCATGTGACGTGTTTGTTGACGTTGCGAGAAATGGAGGATCCCATGAAAGTTCATCGCTGCAAAATAATTAATATTGTTCAGTATATTATAATTTTAGTCATATATTGTTTTTCCTGGTCATTTTATAATCTGTGGAAAATGTTGATATTCTCAGCGACCTCATCTTTCTCCTCTGTCGATATGTCTTTACATTTCCTGCATCATGCTTCCCGCTAGCTAGCTTGTTAGCCTCTGTGGCTTCTAGACTCAGACAGTAACGTTAATATTAACGATGCTTAGCAGCGGTGTTCTTCACAACTTTACCACTTGAACGCAACACGTGTTCAAGACTTCCTATCTTGTGAACACGGTAAACACGACCTCATTTGAAGGCACCATTTGTCCTTATCAATGGGGTGACTGGCTCACAGGTAGAGCAGGTTATCCACCAATCAGAAGCTCCGGTCCTTGAACATTTAATGTCCAATTGCTCCTGATTTCCCCATCAGTGTGTGGTGTGTGATGGATAAAGTTGGCACCTTGCATGGCAGCCTCAGATGTCAGTGTATGGATGAGTGTGTGGCTGCTGACACGTAGTGTTAAGACTGGAAAAGCACTATAGAAATGCAGGTCTATCAGTGGCTTATAACTAATCTATGAGGTATTAGTAAATGACATGACTCGTTAATAAAACCATTAGTTACAACACAAAGTCGGGCTTCAGCTGTCAGCCTCAGTGCTGATATCTGCAGGAAGGCTAAAGGAGCAAGAAGCGCCGTCGTGGTGAACTCTTCTGTGCCTGTAAACAGACTGTTGTGAAACAACGTGAGTGCTGGTGATTACTGGCCTCCAGCTGTGCCTGAACTCTGCCGATCTCCCCTCCAGGATGAGAGAGGAGAACGCTGTGAAACGTCTGCGTTGGGGCTCAGCGGCGTTCTGCAGAGCGAGCTGAGGGGAAGACCAGAGGACAGGAAGCACACGGAGACGCCATCTGTTGTTGGGCAACAATGCAGCAAAGAGTGCCAAACTGGAGTCGCACTCGCACACAGGCTATGACATAAAGTCAAAGGCAAACAGTCACCGACAGTATCGACAGAGTGAGCTCACGCTGGTCTCAAAGTGATGCTTCAACACGCCAACATTCAGATCTATGGACTGCAAAACTCCTATAGATTAACCAAACACATGATCGGCTTAGAAGAGAAGATGATTGTCACCATGAGACAATTAACAGCCCTAAAGCCCTAAAGCTCCTTTTTACTGTACTGTATTTATCTGTACTGTTGTTGATGCTGCTAAGACACCCGAATTTCCCTCCAGGGATTAATAAAGGTTCATCTTATCTTATCTTATCTTATCTTATCTTAAAGAATAAAGTATAATACAGCACTATCATGAATTACATGTTACTGCTGTCACTTAAAAAACACTACAACATGCTTACTTACACTATTTCTCAGATTTGATGTGATGATTATGAGTTCAGCACAGGCTGACACTTCTCGTTCTCCATTTGCAAAGAGAGCAATAGATTGCTGCAGGGATGATGTGTTGTTGTTGGCCAACCAGGAAGTTAGCTTCACACTGGTTCCCTCCACAGAAAGCCAATAGGATGTTCTCATCGGGTTCTGGATTACTGCAGAAAATCAGCTCTGTGTTAGACAAACATTTATGGTACTGACACACGTAATCTCCACTTTTATGATTTTTAAAGTGTAAATCCAATCACCAGAAGTAAAAAGCTGACGTGATAACCAAACTACACCACAGTCGCATGAGAGCAAATACACAGAAGAGTTGGTGTGATGATGAAGCCCCCAGGACGAGCACTGATCGTTGATCCCGATGTTCGTAGTGGCTGGACGGTGGCACTACAATGTCCGTTGGTCATGTGACGTCATTGGGCCCAAAAAGACTTTTTCCCCATAGACTGCCATTGGGAAAGAGACGTCTGTAAGGATCATTTATTTTGAGGTGAATCAACTCTGCAGTACCAACTCTAACAGACCTTATTTAAATCATTTGGTCCTAAAAGTTGTGACGTTGGGACCCCAAGACCGAGTCACGTGACCAAGCGGACGCTACGACGCATATCGGACATGTGTAGTAGGACCCAGTAGGACCTGGAAGTCCAGACAGAAGTGGAGCCGTTTGGGCTTCTTTCGCCACTGATCAACTTTCGTAGGAATGACTGGAGCTCCGCCTCCAACGCTGGATCCAGGTCTCTTCATACATCCATGGTGATGACGGACTGTGGTCTGATTTAGCCACTTGTTAGCAACCACCTTTTTTTAAAGCTTCAAAATTTACCAGTGGGATATTTACTGATACTAAATCAAACTCTCTTCAGCTTGTGTTGACCACAGACCTCATTTTAGGCGTCTAACTAAAACCACACTGATTTCCTGACGAGGGAACCAGAAGTGCTAAAATGCCAACTCATTTCAGGGTTGCAGCACCCATTCTGGTATCACCCTATTAACGCCAGTGGGAGCAGATTACAACTGATTCTTTCATCACCAAAGTAAATATTGGACCCATTTTCCACAGCTGCCACGTGTCTTCTGTACTTTATGACACTAAAAAGACATTTTTCAGATGACAAATCAGGAGAAACTTAACTTTGGTCGAGACCTTTCTGTCTCAGCAACACACTAACGCTAAATACGTGTTAGCTGTGTAAATATTCAATGTTAGCAACAGAAAATATAAATGCATTATGCAAATATAACCCAGTCTGCTTTCATCCATTCACGCAACATTCAGAAAGAGAGACGAACGCCATGAACTCGTCCATTTAGGAGACAGAAAGTGTTCTCAATCATCAATCAATCATCTCAAAGCGTCATCTTTGTTATGGAGAATGTTTGCTATTATTTAGTGCTAATAAGCAATATTAGCATGCTAACATGCTGAACTACATTGGTAAACATGAGCATTTTAGCTCTGCCATCATGGACATGTTAGCATCTGTAGCTCCAAGCACAGCTGACCCTGTAAAGCCTCACGCAGTTGGTTCCTCCCGATGTGGTGGTGTTTACTGTGTTTACCAGCTGGGCCCTGAACGCCCCCCTCATGTCGCATTCACGACCTCGTCAGTGGAAAGTTTCTGAAAGCTCTGAGTTCACGACTCGTGACGGTTTGTTGACGTGGTGAGAAATGGAGGAGCCCATTGAAGTTCATTTATCGCTGCAGAATAATTCATATTGTTCAGTATATTGTAATTTTAGTCGTATATTGTTTTTCCTGTTGTTAGCCTCTGTGGCTTCTAGACTCAGACAGTAACATTAATATTGTCATTTCTTAGCAGCGATGTTCACCACGCATATCGTGTTCACGACTTCCTGTCTCGTAAAAACGAGTTCACGAGTTCCATTTGAAGGCACCACGAGTCCCTGTAGACCCTTATAAGATGAATCCAGGCTTCACACTGACTTCTAGGATGATTAAAGATGTCCGACACAACTTGAGACCAGCTGTGAGCCACAGACAGAGATTCGTTGGTATCTTGTTTCCATAATTCAGTGTCAGGAACAGGATGTTCGGGAGGAAGATAACGTGGGAAAGGACGGCGTAAATGTTTTCTGACGATGGGAAATGTTTTGGGCATAAACATGAGCTGTCGTGTCTTTAAACCGGAAACATTAAAGCCTTTTGGAGTCTGTTTCTTTTAACCACTGAACTCTTTTACTACTTTGGCACCAGGAGTTCATATTGAACGTCTATCATACACATTCAAGTACATTTCAACACAATATAATGAGCAGACGAGTGCTTCCTTTAGTTGGGGGTTCTTTCAGGTCAGTCAGTCAGTCAACCAGTAAACCGGGCAGAACGAGTCCACATCAATCACCAAGTCCACTGCCTCAACACACACTTTTTCTGCTTGAGCACACATTATGGACGTCCTCCTCATTCTGTCAGTATGAATCAGGTGAGCGTGCACACAGGAGACACATTATGTGAAGTGATGGTGTTATCATTGCTATTTTACAGTGTTATTTACCTCCTGTTTTAACCCTTTTATGCCCAAAGACTGTTTAGTATGACAAGGTAAAACACCACAAAGACATGCAGGTTAAGTGTTAACTCTTAATGTCGCGTAGGTGTGACTATAAATGCATCTATGCGTCAGCCGACCAGGTGACCTGTCCAGGGTGCACGCCGCCTTCGCCCAACTTTTATGAAAAATAATTGCAAGCAGAAATATTGTAAAATTTATTTAACAAATGACTCCAGTAACAAAAACACATGCTTGTGCATCAATATATCTGCATGTAGACACAAAAATACTGTATGTGGACACACACTCACATTTCTGTGTTATTATAACATAAATCCATGAATTTATGAGATTCAGAAACCCTCATCATTACTCATCCATCAAAGATCAAAATCATCCTCTAGTGAATAATAAAGGTCTTTTTTTTTTTTTTTTTTTTTTTTACCATCAAACAGATATCATCAAACCCAGTTTATTCCATTATCTTAGTTTAACTTTGTGGTGGGAGTTGAGAGGGGCAGAACTCTAGTCCAACAGATCAATGAGCTCTGATCTAACGTTCAGTCTGTGGCGTATAAACTGTTAGTGATCAGCAGCTGATCAGCTGAGATCATGTGGTAGATGACAGTGGTGTGACAGTGTTTTACTGCCTCGTAGCAAAGAAGACGTACATTTTTATTTGTTGTTAATAAATTGTTTTTGCACTCAACCTGTTGCCAGTTTCTCTCATTCCTGGGTAAAATGTTATTGTTATTCCCTCCATCCCCTGGACCCTAAACGGGGGAACGTAACGATATATTTCAGGATGTGGTGCATCTTTGGATCTCAAATAAACACAAAATGTGTGGTCACATGACCAATTTTATCTATGGTTGCCTAGAAACACTCAACTCTAACTCCCTGTGCGCAGACACTGCATGTAGTATGATGAGAGAAAATAACATTTCAGGTTTGACCGATTTTCAAATTTCAGTCAAAGACACAGATGGGTTAATTTGCTGTGTGTTGTTAGTGTGTTTATAGAGCAGCTGATCATGTTGTGATGATGATCA
Organism: Pterois miles; assembly: GCA_947000775.1. Classification (NCBI taxonomy): domain Eukaryota; kingdom Metazoa; phylum Chordata; class Actinopteri; order Perciformes; family Scorpaenidae; genus Pterois; species Pterois miles. Next base: position 2,036,472 of record CAMQGK010000341.1, read on the forward strand.
TGATGTTGAGTTGAAGACAGGACTGAACATTAATCAGTGTCAGACTTTAAAAGATAACTGGCTGAAGAAACACTTCATCCTACAGCAACACAGAGGCACCAATCAGCCTCTTATTAGCAGCTCCATAAAACCTTAGTGCTCTTTTTTACACCTACCTTTACGTGTACCTCGTTAAAACGATATGCCAACACGTTCGTTAGACACCTGCTCATTAGCTGCTTTCCACAACGAGCAGGTGTTCTCATTAGGATCAGATGGTTTTCATCCATAACTGTAAAAGAAGAAAATGTCAGAAGCTTCCCTGAGGTGTGAAGGTCGACCGGATGAGGAGATGATGACAGAACAAGCTGTCCTAAAAGCACAGTAAACGCCATGAATGTCACCGTGGGTAACCGAAGGGTCTACTGGGGAGAAAACGCCGTCTGCGATAGAGCTGCAGCGTTGACGGGATCCTGTCTGCTTACTAGATAACTTTCACAATACATACTAGAATACCAGCAGCATTTCATGGCTTTTAACTTCATTTGTTGAGGCCATGTTATCGTACAGTATGTGTTCAATGATGCGTCGCTGTGTTAATAGTTTACACCAGTAAATAATTGTCTTTCCATAACGAGAACATTGATTGGTTTGATTGCCTGCCTGGGCCATGTGTGACACTGACTAGTGATGCACCAGGTGCTGAAAAGTTCAGTTCACTAGGAAAACAATGGTTTTGCAGGTGATGCGTTTCTGGCGATGTATCTCAGTGTGATCGGGGTATTGAAAGACTTTCTGAGCCTCCAGCTACGACTACGTCACTCAAAACAACAGTCAATCATAAGGTCTCACCTCCGTTTTTTAGCATCAAATAACAAATTAAAACCAAACTTATCAGAAAAATGAACATTTGAACATTTATCAGCGTGATAAGAACTACCTAAAATGAAAGAAGCCATCTTAGGACTTATGACCTACACTGCAGCCAGCCACCAGGGGCGATCAAGGTGCTTTGGCTTCACCTTTTGGGAGCCGTCATGTCATCCATCTCTTCTACGGTCTTAATCGCAGGAAGACAACCTGATCTGCTGAGCTGTTCAATGAAACCATGAAATCAGCTCAAACAGAGAGATGTTAGAGCAGCCATATTATTCACGTGTGTTCCCTGTAAAAGCAGCCATCTTGTATTATACAGGCAGGATAAACTTTCCATTTTCAATGATTTTGTTTTTAAAAGTGCATCACTTTTCGATCGTATCCGTTGCGGTCGCATGTGAAGCTGCTCCCCTAACACTTCATCTCATCAGGATCGTCGCTGTCAGAAAAAACAAGGAGGGTTCAGTAGGAGAGAGACGAGTCGGACAACAACAGATGTGATGCTCGCTGAAGACTCCGGCCGTCACATCTTTCTGATAAAGCCCTCTCCTGACGGCAGCAAGCTCTCTAATCTTATCCCACTCATTACCTCCCAACTTGAGGAGAAAACAGTCGTTGGGAGCGTTCTCCAGCCGGTCTGTATAATGTGAGGCTCCTACAGTAGAGCCTCTCCAGCTCTCTTTACCGAGCGCTTTAATCCTGGCATTCAGCGGGCAGATCTGCTGGGACAGATGTGTCCTCTGTGCTGCTGAATCAGAGTGTTTCTTCCTCGTCTTGGCTCTGAGAGGCATCACATGATCGACTGTAAGAAGCTTCAGGACTGGCCGTGCACATGAATGATTCACAAGATCTCAAAACCACATTAGAAATGTAAGCAATGGTTGTCAGGCTTTCTGAGGTCATAAAATGATGATGATGATTAACAGCCTGGTATCTACAGTCTGCTGCCTTTTTGCGCTGCATTTGCTTGTCCTGTTGTCTGCTGTCTATTTGCCCACTGTAATGTAACCCTGTATGAATGTGTATGTATTTTTATGCCCGAGTAAACGGAGGGAACTTTAAACTCCAGGTTGATAAGATGCTGATGACAATGTTCAATGTTTACAATAAGGTCGTCAATGTCTGCAGCAAAATAGCTCTCATCTTCACTACAAACCCTGTTGTCTTGTCACAGAGAGCCCAGCTCTCCCAGGGCCCCTGAACTACCCACCATGTGCTCTGTACCTGGTTTACTTTCTTTAAAAGCTGGGTGGACAGCAGTGCAGCATTCAGAGGCAGATGGAGCGCCAGACTCTCCAGAAACATCTCTAAGGTTGCAGAGTTGGTGTTGCATTCATGGACCAGGTAAGAGCCCTGTGATGGAGCTAAGGGTAGCCACTATAAGCTAGCAAGCTGACACACTTGGCTAACATCCCACAGAGCTAACATCCAGTGGTGCTGCTGGGTTTTAAGTTTCACTCTCATTTGTCTGATAAGTTAATACAACGAAGACACGTCTAACTATATGAAAGGTGTGCTAACTTTAGCTTTAACTCCACGCGGCTTCTCCTCACTGTTGTATACTGTGAAGATGATACTCTCCAGTGTCCAGCCACCACCATTTTCCACTCAGGTGTTTCACTTACTTAACTTAATGCCATTTACCTGTCAGTAGTGTTCCTCTGTTGGGTTTGTTTCGTGGTACATGCAGTAGTTATCAGGCACGACGGCGACCCCGGTCGTGTTTTTACCTTGTGAGTCTGTGTGAGTTGCTAGTTGTCTTGGATGCTGCCAGCGCTACAGAGTCACACCTGTACAAAACGCTGTAAAGAAACTTTACAGGACTGTAGTTGGGATCAACATGAAGAGTTTGAAGGTGTGGTCTGAGCAAGGGGGCCAAGGGACCCCCCATACTGTACTCCCTGGCCCCATCTGGCGTCCCAAAACTGTACAGGTGTGTAGTTCACCTGTTGAGTCTGTGTGTGGCAGCAGGGTCCAGGAGACACCTGCTGTATGAGGAACCACCACACAGGAGGTTCTGAGCCAGGTGTTTATATTAGACCAGGGGGGTCAAACCCAGTCCCATCCCGGGTCTCATCGGCATCATGGTTCCCCTCAGAGGGCCGGTTGTAACTCTAAGACTATATAAATATATCTACTCTTGGTCATATTACAAACTTGCCTCTGCATTTGATTATTATTAGTTTTAGTAATAATTTATTTAATAACTAGCTCTGAAAGCAGAAGTCTAGGAAAATAATTGCAAGCAGAAATATTGTACAGTTCATTTAAAAAATGAGTTCAGTAACAAAAACACATGCTTGTGATCAATATATCTGCAGCATGTAGACACAAAACCATCGTTACCTGTTGCACCGGGCTCCATCGGTGGCCGATGGCTGTGCAGCCACCAGCAGTCAAACAGGGACACTGTACATCATCCTTTTGCATTGAGCCTCTACTGTATATATACATGAAGGCCACTTTTGTTGAAATATATCTGTGTGCATGTGATTTACTCATCATAATCTGTATTGTATTTGGTGACTGTGATAGCGTTGCAATCATGACATTTTACAGGTGTATAGTTGAGATCAAAATGAAGGTTGTGAAGATGGATGTGGTCCGAGGAAAGGTGGGCAAAGAGGCCACTGACCCCCCCTCCAAACTACGTCCCTGGTCTGGTTTGGCGTCACGGCTGGCGTGCTCCCATCACACGATGGTCTCTAGTATTGTATTTGGCATCGAAGTGCGTATTAATGCTGCATTAGTTCCAGTCAGATTAAAGCTTCTGACGTCAGTGATCTTATTTACTTATATTAAGTATTTGAAAGCGAGTCCCTTTGAACGTCTAATCCTCTACTGTGAGCTTATACTAAGGTGATATATTTGGCAGACTGTAGTTCTTCGGCTGTAACCACGGAGGTTTACCTCAACCAATGAGACTCTTCCTGCTCTGCACCTGACAAATGTCTGCTTGCCAAACTGTAAAATAAAACAGAACAGCGCTCACGTTCTTCCAGATGGCAAAATGACCAGTACACATCCCATTTTTATTAGAGTTAAGTGTGGCAGACTTCACATTGTAGGGCAAAATGTCCAGTTATTGTGGCTCATCAATGTCCAGCAAGCAGAGTGAATACTCATCTGTGGAACAATCACACTTTAATCAATAAGCCAGATACAAACAATTTCAAGTATTATATATTATTGACCTGTCCTCTACACCAGTCCATATGGGATTTATTCCTGCTGTTACTGTACATTAATACTCATACTGTTTATGACTATAATGCAAACAATAATGTAAATATCAAAATGCTGTACAAAAAACAGGAAATCAGTTGGAAAAGACACCCCTTACAACATACAAATAAACATAAAAAATCCAAAAAAGGCACTTAAGAAGATCAGATACACGCTCACAGGTATATATGTACACATACAGTATACTAAAAAATCAGATACTTGAGCCCATGTTGTCACACAGTTCACCTGAAAAGTTATTTTTACAATTATATCAGATACTCTTGGCTGTGTGTGTGTGTGTGTGTGTGTGTGTGTGTGTGTGTGTGTGTGTGTGTGTGTGGGGTGGGGGGGCAGACAGGAAGTCAGGACGGACAGTTTTAATCCGGATCACATGCATCGCTGCTGTCTTACACCTCACATGGCTTTTTGACGTCACAGATATCCATCTGTTGCAACCAGGAACTCAAATGTCTTTTTAAAATGAACATTGCTTTAACTTGTCTGCTCTGACTCCCTATTGGCTGGACAGACTAATACACACTTCCTGATGTGTCAGGCTTTCACTGGCCTTTTTAAAAATTAAAACACAAGCGAGGTGATGCTGTCAGCCTCAGGTACGAGGAGGGTGATGATGTTTCTTAACATCTCAGAGGTGAGTGTTAAAATCTGACTCACTTCCTCGAGCAGCTGTTACCTGAAAACATAGTCACTGTACCGTTGGACAGCCTCGTCTAAAGACTCCTACACCCCCATTTTAATTCAGCTTTAGGTGGGAAATCAGATTTTTGTGGGGTGTTTTTTGTACAGAAGCGCTGAGAGGTAACATGGAAAGAAATCTGGTTTACTAAGTCAGATCTAAACTGTTTTTTCTCCTTGAGAACAGGATAATCTTTTAAATTCATTTTATTTAATCTGTGAAACACAAAATGTTACCAAATGATGATCCTGGCTTTGTTTTATTTTAACCTTCATAAACAATTTAGATCAGACTAAAAATGAATCACCAGATTTCTTTTTCTTTCTTGCCTCTCAGGGCTTCGGTACGTAACATGAACAAACAACTTTTAACATCAGCAGCTGTTCAAACGTCACATTCAGAGCATCAACAGCATCACCTGCTGTGTGTGCAGCCTGGTTTAAAACAAATCATTACTGCCACGTTATTGCAAGGTTAGACCATGTGAGAACAATCAGTCATTGTTCCTGACCAGCTATTGATTATATATATAGATCTGTTTCTAAACCAGCGATGTGCAGAAACCTACAGCGCAGGAAGACACTGAATGTCAAAAAAAGTGCAACACACCACACGTTCGCTGTCCACATCCTGTCACCGTGGTGGGTTGACATAGAGGGTTGACATAGAGGGCTGACATAGAGGGCTGACATAGAGGGCTGACATAGAGGGCTGACATAGAGGGCTTTCAGGTGACACAACACACTGTGTGGCAGCCATATTGGAGGTTTTCTGCTGTCGGTAATGGCAGCTGAGTAAAGTCTGGCTCTGAGCTGTTTTCACTAATTCACCATTTCATTAATGACACACATCCACAAAGAGAAAGTGACCGTAGATGTAGATGTACTAAATGCACTCTCATCTGTCGGCCTCAGTAAATACACTACTTTTGTTCACTTTATGTCAAAATGGAGGAAACTAGCGAGCTGTGCTGAACGAATAATCATCCTGACACGAAACCATCTGAAACTAAATGTATGAAAGCATTTTGCATTTAACACCACAGGTGGATAAACTGTTGGTGAAGGTCTGCAGTTATATTACAGATCTGGAGTCACAGGTTCTTGTTACTCAGCAGCACAGTGAACGTATGAAACATCAGTTCTTCAGTGTGTTTCACCATGAAGCGTGATTTATGCTGGCTGCATGCGCGAGGGTTGCGACACTTCGTGAAGCTCAAGGCTTCATAAAATGTGTTCAGATTATTACGTGTTACCTCCACCGAGGCAGCAGGATTACCGAAAAACTACTTTCCACAAGACTTGGTGGAAGGCTGTAGCATGGGCCAAGGATCCGGATCACCGTGTCACTTCAATCTGAACCGGAGCTATCGATGCTGCATCCTTCGTAGTATTGTTTCCTCCATCACGGATGTTAATATGGCTTTAGTTTGGTTTGTCTGTTTGTCAGCAGGATTACAGAAAAACTACCACAGGGCAGATTATTTTTCACGTGCGAGGCGTTTGGCCTCGGCGGAGGTCTGTAGTGCCCTTCTAGGTAGATACCCTATTTATCCATTTGTCCAGTGGACCTCCATGGTGCCATTCATAGTTTACAGTGGTGTCACTAAAAAGCCTCTAGTCACTAACTAGTCTGGTTTTTGCTCTATAGTTATGTACAGTTTTTGGGTGGGTGGGTGGGTGGGTGGGGGGGGGGGGGTACTGGTACTTTCAACTTGTAAACAGTAAAATCGCAGAGCAGATAAATATTGAGTTGTGCCTGATAAGTTAATCTAAAAAATGGTTTCAAAGTATTGCTGAGACAAATGAACCCACTCCTGCCTTCCACTCCTTTGTGTTTGTCCTCTTACAGGATCTGGATAAAAACAAAAAGGAAAACACAAAATGTCCCTGATCTCTGCTTCACATCGTGGTTTTGACTGACAGCACCTGGACAAAGTGAACTCAGACTTTATTTAGACATATAACATCCTGTTATAAGGCTGTTTGAGTCTTTAGTCATCATAGCCCTGATGAGGAAACAACACCCTTCTGGGTCTCTACTGGTTTAATGTTCTGGGATTTGGACCAAGCTTGGCTCAGATCTGACCTCCTCAAACACCTCAGTTCTACTGTGTACTCAGTTACTAGTACTACAGTTACTCTGATTTATCAGCAAAGTAATCCCGTGGTTTATGGTAAGCCCTTAACCTGAACTGGTTCTAATGACACTCTGTGAATGTGCTCTGCTGTGACTGTCTTCCAGTAGCCTTTTAAGACTTTTCCTCTTATGAATTGAACTTGTTAATTTTAAAACCAGATGTTTAGTTTTCTGCCTTCGTCTCCTCTACAAAGGAACAATCTCATTGTACTGGTTCCTCTCTCCTCTAGCTCCCGCCATCATCAGCGCTCCCTCCAGTCCCGCCATATTAGAGCCGAGTCCCACGCAGCCCTTCAGCCCTCCAGCCAGGTCCTGGCACATCACGGCATCATGGGAAGACACAATAATCCCGCTACTTGCGGATGGGGAGGTGTTTCTCTCCTCCCCCCTCCTCTGGTGCTCTGGTGTTGGAGCTGGTGCTCTGATCCCGCTGCTTCCAGCACCCACGCTACCACCACCACCACCGCCACCGCCTCGCCTTTTAGGCGGCGGCCCCCAGAGGAAGGCGTGGGCAGGCCTGTAGTGCTGGCGGGCGTAGCGGAGCAGGCGCCTGCGGGTGGCCGGCAGGCGGATGGTGTAGACGAAGTACTCCAGGACGCTGTGCTGCATGTTGGGAAGGGTGTTGTGGCACAGCGACTCCTCCAGGAACACACGGACCAGCGGCGCCTTGAAGGCCTCGTAGCCGAGTTCGCCGAGCGACTTCAGGATGCGAGTGATCCGAAGGTAGTTGTGCTGGGACCTTGGAGGAACAAAGCACGAGGTGAGCATTTCTTACTATGACTTGTCAGAATATCTCCTGTAAAAGGCCGATTGGTTAGTATCAGATGAGATTTATATCATGTTGAAGGTATAATGACACTAGTGTGAATTTCATCAACGAAAACTATGCCGAAAAATATTCATTGACCACATTTTTATCACAACATAAACAAGACTCTTACTACGTGAAAGCTAAATTTTGTAAATAAAAACTTCACTGTGAAAAACGGACGAATGAACCGTCACCCATCTAAATCAGGGCTCTCCAACCTTTTTCCCCTGAGAGCTAATTTGACAAAATGAAAGTGGGTGCGGCATTCAGAGTGCTCTTGAATTAAATTTAAATGAAGCCTCTGTGGCTGTGTTGGCCTTCTGTTGGCCGTCACTTTGGTAAACGGAGACTTTTCAGTGTCTTCACCTCCTCTGTTTGTGGTCTGCGACCAGCAGAAAGTCCCTTGAAACGCTGCTGTGGACTTTGGTGAAGTGGCGCTCCGATATGAGACATTTGTGATTCACATTCATGAAATAAAATGTTACCCATTCCTCATGAAAATAGTATATACTGTATTTTTCTCCTTTTATTGGCTGGGCTGTTTTCCGTTACCAAATTTCTGACCATAAGTTTGGGATCTTCAGCGAGCTCTGTAACTCTAAGGAGCTACTTGGTGGAGACCCCTGATCTAAATGTTCCCCTTTATGCTCACTAAAGAATAATGTTAATAATAATAATAATAATAATAATAATAATGTTTTAGCTGCTTGTCTTTTCTGTTTGTTGTAACGTCATTCCTCCCTTTAAAGGACCAGTATGTAGGATTTGGTGGCATCTAGTGGAAACTACTGCTTATACAACCACTATCTTAATAATAAACCCAATATTAAAAATAGGACAGTGTAGAAAATACATTTTGACATAAACATCAGGTTTCTGGACAATGTTTGTCATTGTTTTATGTTGTTAAATTATTTATAATAATAACTATACACATACATTTGCATAAAGCAGCATATTTGCCCACTCCCATGCTGATAAGAGCATTAAACACAATAAAAATCTCCCTTTAAAGTACATTTACAGGTAAAAAATGTGTGATAAATTTGGGATTACTCGTGATTAACTGTGGACCATCATGTGATTAATCAAGATTAAAATTATAATCGATTGACAGCCCTAAAAAACAAATATCCATACCATAATAACACTACTAAAGTCAGACGGCGGCTGGCGATACCACGGTGTTACACTCTGCAGCTCACATCACTTTCACAATCATGCTGGAGAACTACGGTGGCCTTCAGGTCACCTAAAAACCATCAAGTCTTTGTTTGGTTTGTCTCTTCTGGGCTACCGTAGAAACATGGCGACCTCCGTGAAGAGGACCTGCTCCCTACATAGATATGAAGGACGAAAACACCACGGTTCTTAGTTCAGGTGATTATATACTAATGAAAACATACGCAGTTATGAATATTAGATTTTATTTCTGCTAATAGATTCCCCAAATGTTACACACTGCTCCTTTACAAAATAAACAAACCAATTGCATTAAATATTAATGTATAAACTAATATACATTTTCAGCAAAAGGCTGAACCTAAATCTGAATCAGCTGCTAGACTGAACGCTGAACTCTGACAACTCAGCAGCCTAATTAATAAGAGTTTGTTTCTGACGGGTGTTTGGCCTGAGAGCCGTCTAAAACCGCCGAGCGCCAGCTGCTAACGCTGGTCTACATATCTGATGGGACGTTAAAAGCAAGAGAAGGGAATATAATTGTACTGAGCAGCTGCTTTATGGGGGAGAATATTGTCGTTTCTCTTGAGGTTCGGATAATGACAACAGCTAGCATGGGATGCTAAAGTTTAGAGGCGTTTATAGCGGTAGCTCTGAGGAGAAAAACGTACCTGTATTAAAAGTGTTTAATGTGACATTCAGGTGGAAGGAAAGCTCACGACTGACTGCTGTTGAAATGGGATGTGAAAGAAGAAAAAAAATCACCTCTAAATTAGCCGTTAACCATCTGCTTGTTGACTGTTTCAGATCTGGCTGCTGATAGAAGAGCAATTAAGTAGAATGGGATTCAGAATAACTGCCTTGCTAAAGGGCACAAAAGCAGCAAATGGCAACTGAGCCTGTGTGTGTGTGTGTGTGTGTGTGTGTGTGTGTGTGTGTGTGTGTGTGTGTGTGTGTGTGTGTTCTTACTCATTAAGGTGCTGGAAGCGTTCCTGCCAGTTTGGAGCCCGAGCAACGTTCCCGCTCTTATCCAGCAGTTTGATGCCGTAGAAGTCCAGCATCAGGGAATAGGCCGCCAGGAATCTCCGCTTAGCTTCCCGAGTGCTTTGGAATTCCTGACAGGAATAAAACGCATCGGATCAGAGAGCGGCAGTCAGGTACGACGCCACCTTCCTGTCTGACATCAACATGGACCCAAACCACATCTGAATTCACACATTCACACTCGCTAACAATGAGATGTAAATTAATTTCAGAAAAACTCACTTTTAGCTGAACAAGTACATTTGAGACACAGACATTTAAAGGGATAGTTCAGGTGTTTGGAAGGGAAGTTATATGAGGTACTTCATTTCTTAATGTTAAAAATCATGTTAAAAGCAGCGTTTTTCAGTCTATTGGCTGAATGGAGGACGCACTCTGTCGCTCAGCCATGACAAACACTCACAATGAGGAAGGTCAAACAAATCAGACACGCAGCAGGTGGCTCTACAGTCTGTGTGTATGTACTGTATACTCTATATAATACACTATATATATATACAGTATTTGTACTTGTGTTCCACTTACTTTGATCTCGTCCTGAGTCAGTTCATGTGCGTAGAAGTTGAGCCCTTGTTCTCTTAATGGAAACAGCCTGCAACAATAAAAACCACCAGATGAAAATAGATTTCTGGATGTGATGAAAACACACAAGTGTTGGTAACAGTTGCTACTGCTGTCAGCATAACATCCAGACGTTTAGTGCTACTACTGCCCCGTTGTACAGGGTCGTGTCCAGAATAGGAAACTCACTGGTCCTCAATCTGCAGCACGAAGTGACCAGAGGAGCGCTGCCACCTCTCGATTAGCCGGCAGCAGAGGTCCTGTCACACATTCAGATCCTCCCCACCTACTGGATGCTTTATTATATTATATTATTATATTATATCTGTGTCATGATGATTCCACCTGTGCGTTTTTTATGCCTCGTGTGGACGTTTTGTCCACGCTCAGCATCTCCTCTCCTCGTCTCTCTCTGCGTAGATTTACCTAAAGTCATGTTTCCCCCTAAACGTGATGCTTTGAGCCCGCTGTCTCTCCAGCAGCGCCCGGCTGCAGGTTCGACAGACGCTCCGACATAAACAACGCCGACCACGGCTCTGGCTCCGCCTCCATGACGTGCCTCGGGAAGGACCCAGCCAGATGGCTCAGATAGAGAGCTTTAGGTTTAATTACTTTTATTGTTGTTTGTAATTATATTTGCTATTGAATATGAAGCATTTTCCAAAAGGTTTGGTGCGTTTTATGCATGTTTGTAATCATGGAAAAAACAAACAAACAAATATCTGAATCCCAAAATTGAAAACCGAATACCTAGAAAATGAACAAATACCTGAACAGTTGAATGACAGGTCCAGCCCTACTGGTGATGATGCAGCAGCGTTTAGCACAGTATCATGTGTGGAGCCACCAGGTGCAGGTTTTAGACATTTTCACAAGGCTTGCATTTTAAAACGAGTCAGGTGGAGACGGGTTTCTAACCAATTCATGAAACTAACATAATCAGCTAACTACAGTAGCTATAACTGACTAAATGGGTTTTTCTGTACACATGTTCTAGCTTGGCTTGTCTGGTTTTGACTCAACGCGACAGCCCAGCCCAGTAAGGGTCTCCATCTCCGTTACAACAGGACTACCTGCTTGAAGGTGGATAAACATGCTGCACATGTTTGTTTGAGGCGGAGAAAGGGAATCGTTACGGGTTACTGGAGGGTCGAGTGGACTTCGCCACGACAATTAGTAATGCGACCAAAAGAGTCAATAAAGAGGCCTGTAACAGTTTTATTTTCAACCGTCAGTGGCTAGAAATGACAAGTCTGCTTTTGTCTACCTGTCTGAGATGAAGAACCCACTGATTCAAAAATAACTAACACTTTGACGAGTAAATCTGTGTGCAGAGATGCCACGAATGAACGGAGAGCTTGACAGGTGCGGCGACAGGAACTAAAGCAAACAGTCAGTTTTACATTCAGGAAGCAGTAGCTGATAAAATCCTCACTTTATTCCTGGTGACAAGCTTTCATATGTCAGAGTCACTGTGGCGTTTACCATGCAATTAACAATCCAGTCGCCTCGGAGGAGTCGGTGCAGTCGCATCACTGTACACGGCAAACGAAAATATGTCTCACCACTGAATGTAGGTGTGATTGTACTCCAGTTTGTCATAGTCGCCTCTCCACTTAGTCAGAATCTCCTCGATGTAGATACCTGAGAAGAGACAGGAGCTAATTAGCTGCCACACATATTTCTTTCTGCTGTGTGTGTGTGTGTGTTTAAACTTTGGATCAGTCCACTAATCTGCTGGTTCGTCCCGGTCAAACACGACCTCTAGCCAAACAAACCTCAGTAAGCCCAAAGCCAACATTTCCTCTGTCTACAGTGGCAGGAGGTGTGTGTGTGTGTGTGTGTGTGTGTGTGTGTGTGTGTGTGTGTGTGTGTGTGTGCTCACCATCAGGTACGAGAGGGATCTTGTTCAGGTAGAAGCGTAGGTTACGGTACTCGTTGGGCTGCCGGGACTTTCTGTAGTTCTACAAACACACATAGAACAAAGAGATGAAACAGACGAATCCGCCGATCGCTGTCTGTGTTCTGCCATCTAGCGGCGTTGCCATCACATGTCTGTCTTTCAGCTGAATGGGTCTGAGCGTGCTTGTAGGAACCATGGCTGTGTAAAGAGACCTGGATCCAGAGCTGGAGGCGGGGGCTTGGTCATTCTTGAGTGGAGCATGAAGTCAAAATGGCTCAAGTTCCAGCTGAAAAAGTACCCGGATCTTCTGGGGTCTACTGTACTGTGCATGTCGGATATGGACAATAGCATCCGCTCGGTCACATGACTCGGTCACATGACTCGGTCACATGACTCGGTCACATGACTCGGTCTCGGGGTCCCAGCATCCCGGTCTGGGTCTCCATAGACATAAACAGAGGAAGGAAATAACTCTGGATTCAGCTATTAGTGTGTTTTACAGCTTTTAGGACCTGCTGATTTGAATCAGGACTATTAGAGCGGTGGTGCAGCTCTTCCCTCTAAGCTGCACTGCTCGCACAGTAAACTAATCAGTTCGTACCGAACTCCTGGACATCGCTGTGAAAAATAACGTCACGGAGAAAGTAAAGCTAGACAGCGAGCACTCGAACGTAGTGAGATGCCGCCGCAGTCATGGCGACTTGTCCACTTTAGTATCTCCATGGATTTGTGTATACAGACAGCATCTCTGTATTGATTATAGACATTTGTGGGTCCCATATGTGGCTGTGTGTGTGTGTGTTTGTGTACCGGGTAGCTGTGACGGTATTTGTAGAGGTCCCTGGCAGCGTAGAAACTCCTCTTCATCTTTGGGACAGACTCTGGGGAGTCGGTCAGCTGAGAGACGAAGAAATAAAGAGTCAGTTCAAATGCAGGAAGAAACGCATCGCACTACAGAAGGACGCCAGGAACTAGATCTGATTCTCAGATAACATCTGGGTCGTGTTAACTCGCTCTGGTCAGAGAGGATCGCTGTGTTACCACCGGGCCTGTTACATACAACTACGTAGAGTACATCTATAGTACATCTATTACGTTCATTGTTGAGTAAACCGTTGATTATTTTATCAATTATCAGATTTGTTGTTTGGTCTATAAAATAGTGAAAAAGGTCCATCAGTGTTTCCCAAAGCCCAACGTCCTCAACTGATATTCAGTTTCCTTTACTTTTTCCTTAGAAAGTTACTCAAACGAATCGATTATCGAAATAGTCGGTGATTCATTTAATAGTTAATTAATCGTTGCCGCTCTACTTCATATGGACCCAGGTCTGCTGGACTGTTGTGTTGTTTAAAATCTTCATTTTTTAATTTGGTCTCTTTACGGCCATGTTTGTGGCTTTTGGTGATTTTTAACTGGATCCTGAAATGACGTTACAACCTGAAAACTGCATCCCAACTTTTAAGAGGTCTCCTTCACATCAGAGCAACGATCAGCTGATTAACTGTCAACCATTAAATTAGTCACAAACTGTTTTCAATTAATCGTTTAAAAAAAAAAGAGTCTAATTTCTCTGATTGCAGCTTCTTAAATGTGAATATTTTCTGGTTTCTTTCCTCCTCTGACAGTAAACTGAATATCTTTGAGTTATGGATGAAACAAGACATTAGAGGACGTGGTCTTTGGAAACACTGCGACGACGATCGTGAGGCTCTGATGTGTTTTAGTTCCTTCATAAAGGAAAAGCAATATCAGGACTAACCAACCTCTCTTAATTAACTAATAATTAACTCATAAAATGATGTGTAGCCTCCAGTATGTGGTCAGAAAAATGTGATGTGAGCAGACATTTTCATCACCTCTTCGTGGTGGGATGCAGCGCCATGCAATAGCCTCTATCAGTGGTTTTCAAAGTGGGTACCGGGGACCCCTCGGGGTCCTTCAGGGGCTCCAGGGAGGTCAATATCATGTAATTTTTCAATATCATTGCTACTATTACTCCATATCATGTGCAATATTACTTTTCTATTTTAAGTAGTTGTCTTACTTTTATTGTTATTCTCTTACTTCTTATTAGCTATCACCTGATAATAACTCATTCAAATCATTTTAACGCCACTAATTTCTTTAATGCATTAACACAATTGATTTTTCATTGATCGTAGTGGGCTCAGAGTGAAAGTACTGCCATCAAAAGAAACTAGAAAACCTAGAGAATCATTATTGATCATTGGTACCAACCAGGTCAGACTAGTTTGTAGTGAAGGAGGATAAATAACACTCCAAACTTCTGCTAAAACCGCCATCTTCAAAGGAGTCCGTTGACCTCTGACCTCCAGATGTGTGGATGTAAATGGGTTCTCTGGGTCCCCACCAGTCTCCCCTTTACAGACATGCCCACTTTCTGATAGTCCCAGTCAGTCTGGATCAAGTCCTAGTCAAGTCAGCACTCTGACACACTGACAGCTGTTGTTGCCTGTTGGGCTGCAGTTTGTCATGTTCTGATTGGAGCAGATTGTTGATGCTAAAGTCAGAACCTGGGAGGGTTTCTGGTCAATATCTGTTATTGATTAGTGTTGGTATTGATTTACAATAATAAATATATACAGTAATTTGCATAAAGCAGCATATTAGTCCACTAACATGTTGATAAGAGTGTTAAATACTTGACAAATCTCCCTTTAAGGTTTATTTTAACAGATAAATACATGGGATTAATTTGCGATTAATCATGATTTAATATTTTAACTAGTTGACAGCCCTGTTATATTTATTAGTGTGTGTGTTTTCCTAATGTGCTGATAAATGTCTGTTTTATCTGCTCTGTCTGTTTGAGTGTTGTTAGACACTTTCTGTAGGACAGAACATTATATTATGTTAACATTAACATGCTCCAGGATGGAGAGGGGTCAGTAGAGTCGCCTCTGAGCCTCAGAGAGGAGACCAGCAGCGGCTGCGTTAAACTGGCAGATTTTTGAATGAAGTTTGGTCTGGGCTCAACAGCTCAGCAGGGGTTGCCCTCCGCGCGTCCCGGCCTCCGCACCGTGTCCCGGTCCCACCCCCCACCCCTCACTGTACCTGCGGGGACGCATCCTCCGGGTCTCCGGGGGCCCGGTCGCTGTCCGCCGGGCTGACGGAGTCGGAGATGCCGCTGTCCTCTTCCACCGCCGGCTCGTCGCTCTCGGAGTCCGACCCCCACGTCGAGTCGCATTCCTCCACGGTGCTCGGCTCCTTGAAACGCCAGCTGCCCAACAGATTTCCCATTTAAAAAAACACGCGACACCCGCTCTGCTCTGGTCGTCTTCTCCCCACGCAGCTCTACATCATCTGCGCCCCCAGCCTGGTAGTCGGGTCGCCGGGCTCACGTCGCCTCTCAGCGGAGCGTTTAAATGGCAAAAAAACGGGAATTTCCACATCAGCGGCGGTGATGCGCGGTAGGGTATGAGAGGTGATTAGTGCCACCGAGCAGCAGGGGGAGGCCTTAAAGCCACAGACCACGAATCCTGGACTCAATCAGAACTCGGAGTCTTATTGGTGGTTCTAGAAATATACTCAAATGGACTAAACTGACTACAGAACATAAAAAACAGCCAGTAAATGCAGCCGTGTGTCTTTATTTAACCCCATGAGACCCACAATAGACCCATTTAGTCCCTTTTAGGGGGTTTTTTAGGAGAAGGAGGGGAAAAATAAATTAAAAAAACCCAAAGGGGGGAAATTAAAATTAAAATTTTAAAAAATTAAAAAAGGGAAAAGGGGAACTGAAAACAAAAAAAAAAAAAAAAAGGGGGGGAGGAGGGGGGGGGGGGGGGGTTGGGGAAGGGCCGCGGGGGGGGGGGGGGGGTGGGGTGGTGGGGGGGGGGCTCGGGGGGGGGCAGGGGGGTAAACTGGCACCTCTCCAGCTACCATTTCAGTCCGCTTTTGGTCCATGTCGGGCTTGAACCGGTGACCCTCAGGTTCCCAAGCCAACTCCCTACAGACTGAGCTACTGCCGCCCCCTTTAGGGGGAAATGGCAGTAGATGTAATTGTGGGCCAAGTTATTCTTGTCATAAATCAAAAATAAATAAATTACAATAAGTGAAAGTGTATAATATTCTGTTAGAAGATTTGGTGCTAAACTGAACCATTTTTTTACCACTGCAGAATTGATAAAACTGATCAATAATCCCTCCAGAATACCACATTAAGACACCAAGACCACGAGGAACACCATAGAAAAAGAAATGCTGTGATTGGGAATCAGAAACTTTTGATGTTTTGAACTGATTGAATGTTGATCACTAGTGTTGTGTAAAGGTCTCAGAAACCCCCTGATAGTCAGAGTAGCTAGGAAAGACCCCATCCTCTGAATGCTCTAGGTCTCTAGTTACCAGGATGTAGTAGTAGTAGTAGTAGTAGTAGTAGAAGTAGGTCTCTAGTTTGTGACTGTAATGTTGTCACCTGATACTCCACATCAGCTTCACTGTGATGTGGAGAAGCCAAACAGACTGTGGCTTGTCTCAGCTACATTACATGACAATATATAATAAAACCCGCATTTTAGATTTATTTCTAACACATAAAGAACACAACATCACGTCTAAAATCTAGTGATAATGATATGATAATGATAATAGTGTTTTCCATTAGTCAAATGTATATTGTATATTGCTCTTTGTTCCTCTGGAGGCAATGAAAATGTTTGCAACCCATTATTTTTTAAAATGGTTGTTAAATGGTCACAAATGTCACTAAAAGTCACGCCACAAACGGTCCTAAACATCACCAAATACATGTTACAAATGGTCACAAACGTCACAGTCACAAACATCACTAAAAACAGTCACGAACATCACTAAATTCACCTTAAAATCGGTCACAAACCACTAAAAAAAAACCCCAAATCATACGTATCACTACAAAACACATCACAAATGGTCAGAAACATCACTAAAAAAACACGTCAGAGTCAAAAACGTCATTAAAAACACGTCACAACCGGTCAAAATGTCCCGAAAAACACGCCACTGAGTCAACACATCACTAAAAACAATTACAGCCTGATATTTTTTAGTCCATGATGTTGGTAACGGAGCCCTTGCTTCTCCTCATCCTGGCGCTCTGTGGCGTTAATCGCTCCTCATACAGAGTCCCGGTAACAGCAGCATCAGGACCAGAGCTGTGTCACGTGACACCGGGACAGGAGGAGGTTACTGTACCCGCCTCCCTCAGATTATCAAAGTCAGTCCAGGAGCAAAGGGAGGCTGCCACGGTTCTCCTTTTAGGGTTTTATTTTACGGTGTTACGGTTTTAACTAAGCAGAGGAAATATGAGAATAGTTGTTCTATCGCTCAGTTCACTCTACTTATAATATTCTGCTAATTAAGGATATGCAATCTAATGTATGTATTATGGCTGCCAGTCAATTAAATATTTAATAATCACAAATTTATCACACATTTTTTATCTGTTCGAAATGAACTTTAAAGGCCCATTAGTCCAGTATTTAATCCTCTTATTAACATATTAATGGACTAATATGCTGCTTTGTGCAAATGTATGTATATATTTATTATTGTTAATCAATAACACCACTAATCAATAACAGATATTGTCCAGAAACCCTCCCAGGTTCTGACTTCAGCATCAACAATCTGCTCCAATCAGAACATGACAAACTGCAGCCCAACAGGCAACAACAGCTGTCAGTGTGTCAGAGTGCTGACTTGACTAGGACTTGATCCAGACTGACTGGGACTATCAGAAAGTGGGCATGTCTGTAAAGGGGAGACTGGTGGGGACCCAGAGAACCCATTTACATCCACACATCTGGAGGTCAGAGGTCAAGGGACCCCTTTGAAAATGGACATGACAGCTTTTGTTTCTTTAAACTGGAACCTTATTGAACCTCCTTCACTACCAGCTAGTCTGACCTGGTTGGTACCGATGGACCCATCAGGTCTTCTAGTCTCATGAGTTGTACATATCTTCACTCTAGCTTTAAAATTGATACACTCATAAAATCATCATAAATAATCATAAAACCATGAGTTTCGTTAATGATTCAAAGACATTAGCAGCTTTAAAACCAATTTGTATTGCTGCGTTACCATCATGTTAACTTTTACAGCCCTAATTTTAACAATTAATGTATTAGATTTTCCAGAAACATAAAAACCAGGGTCAAAATTTAGCATAGGTTTGGACTAGGGGTGGACGGTTCATAAAATTCACAGTTCGGTTTGGTTCGGTACATTTATGGTCCAGCAGGAGGTCGATTTCCACCTTTCATTTAAACATGCTTTTCATTTATTTGGCAAAATGAGTCAACGACTGTCTTCACAACAGCAGACTAACATCAGGAACTAAACTCTTCCTCATTATCACATCTGATGGCTGAACTTCTGATCTAAAAGAAAAGTGACTCTGAGTTATTTAACAAGAATTGATAAATAAAAACTAATCATCAACAGAAAGGTCAGCATCAGGTCAGCCAGCACTAGAGCTTTTTAAACAACAGTAACATAAACTAGGCAGCACCATATGAGGACAATCTGCCATGATCAATAACACTGATCAATACTGAGGGGATGATATGACTTGTGATAATAAATATTGAAGGGTTCATATTAGCTCTACTGATGTCAGCCTGGTTGGTTTTAAAGTCAGAACCAGATTATTAATTGAATATTTAAATCCAACGAGGACACATGTTGTTTCTAGAGCAGCAACAGTAATGATGACAACAGCAGAGTCTCCATAGAAACTATTAATATCTGACTGGAAACAATCTGACAGATCAATAAAATCAATCAGATTCCTGAGTGAAGTTTATAAAGACTGAAGAACACAAACATCAGTCAGTATCAGTCCTTCATAACAAATACATAAACCAACCTAAACAGTCAGACTACAGAGTCTACTGCCAGCTTTAGTTTACTACTAAGATACATGACAAACTAACCTAAACAGTCAGACTACAGAGCCTACTGCCAGCTTTAGTTTACTGCTAAGATGCATGACAAACTAACCTAAACAGACTACAGAGCCTACTGCCAGCTTTAGTTTACTACTAAGATACATGACAAACTAACCTAACAGTCAGACTACAGAGTCTACTGCCAGCTTTAGTTTACTACTGAGATACATGACAAACTAACCTAACAGTCAGACTACAGAGCCTACTGCCAGCTTTAGTTTACTACTGAGATACATGACAAACTAACCTAAACAGTCAGACTACAGAGCCTACTGCCAGCTTTAGTTTACTACTGAGATACATGACAAACTAACCTAAACAGTCAGACTACAGAGTCTACTGCCAGCTTTAGTTTACTACTGAGATACATGACAAACTAACCTAAACAGTCAGACTACAGAGTCTACTGCCAGCTTTAGTTTACTACTGAGATCCATGACAAACTAACCTAAACAGACTACAGAGTCTACTGCCAGCTTTAGTTTACTACTAAGATACATGACAAACTAACCTAAACAGTCAGACTACAGAGCCTACTGCCAGCTTTAGTTTACTACTGAGATACATGACAAACTAACCTAAACAGACTACAGAGCCTACTGCCAGCTTTAGTTTACTACTGAGATACATGACAAACTAACCTAACAGTCAGACTACAGAGTCTACTGCCAGCTTTAGTTTACTACTAAGATACATGACAAACTAACCTAAACAGTCAGACTACAGAGCCTACTGCCAGCTTTAGTTTACTACTGAGATACATGACAAACTAACCTAACAGTCAGACTACAGAGTCTACTGCCAGCTTTAGTTTACTACTAAGATACATGACAAACTAACCTAAACAGTCAGACTACAGAGCCTACTGCCAGCTTTAGTTTACTACTGAGATACATGACAAACTAACCTAAACAGACTACAGAGTCTACTGCCAGCTTTAGTTTACTACTGAGATACATGACAAGTTAAATCAAATCTGTGTTAACACGTTATTACCATATTTTATACATAATATAACATGTACAAAAACGGCTTATTATTGTATTTCCTTTCAACACTTTGTGACGTCATTTCGGTGACATTTGTGATGTGTTTTTTTAGTGACGTTTGTGACCGGTTGTAACATGTTTAGTGATATTAGTGACCGTTTTTAGTGACATTTGTCACTTTTTTAGTGACGTTTGTGACCGGTTGTAACGTGTTTAGTGATATTAGTGACCGTTTTAGTGACGTTTGTCACTTTTTTAGTGACGTTTGTGACCGGTTGTAACGTGTTTAGTGATATTAGTGACCGTTTTAGTGACGTTTGTCACTTTTTTAGTGACATTTGTGACCGGTTGTAACATGTTTAGTGATATTAGTGACCGTTTTTAGTGACATTTGTCACTTTTTTAGTGACGTTTGTGACCGGTTGTAACGTGTTTAGTGATATTAGTGACTGTTTTAGTGATGTTTGTCACTTTTTTAGTGACGTTTGTGACCGGTTGTAACGTGTTTAGTGATATTAGTGACCGTTTTTAGTGACGTTTGTCACTTTTTTAGTGACGTTTGTGACCGGTTGTAACATGTTTTTTGGTGATGTTTGTGGCCTGTTTTTAGTAATGTTTGAGACCGTGTGACAGGTTGTCTAGTTTCAAATGAGCCCGCTACAACCTAAAAATCACAAGTTGCGTTACTAAGTCAAAAAATCAGTGCCATTAACATATGTTAACCTCAACAGCCCCAGTTCCTATTCTTCTTTTTGCCTTTGTGATTTAATGAAATGGTTCTTATAAAAAATGGAAATTCCCGTCTCATGAATTGGGTTTCACATTCGCTCCCGTTTCTTTTTCGCTTTGGAAGCAATGTCGGTCACTTCTTTAATTATCGTGTCAGGAAAACATCTGCAGATGCACAGTTCATTTGCCTTCACACATCTGAACTTTCCATGAAAATATTGTGGAAAGTTTGGCGATGAAGTTGGTTGTTGTGTGAGTTTACTCTCAGTCCTTCATTTCCACCTCAGAACAACAGTTTACTTCAGTCGACCTCACAACAAGCTGACATTACATTTCTACCAGGTAATGCTAAAGACGAGAGAAGAAGGAAAACAGTAAAACAGTATTATTATACCATTTATTAATAAGATTAATAAGATCTGGTCCAGTCACTGTCATCCATCACTAATATAATGTGGTTTAATTACATATTTACATAAAATATTTTAGCTGTCAGGAAATCCTTAATCTGAACTGATTCAGTTAGTTTAGTTTAAAAAGTAAATCATAAATATTATTTCTGTATCATTAAATATTAGCTACAACTATATGCATCGCATGGATTGCACTTTATTTAAATGTAACGGTGTCTGTATGTATTGTCCCTGTCAAATAAATAAATTAAAATTTATATCACAGTTGGATTTGCCTGTGGTGGAAAGTAACTAAGTACATTTACTAAAGTACTGTCTTATTTACTGTATATTAAATATTGTATCTCTACTACATTACAATTAACTGTTTAATCTTCTAGTTACTTTTCAGATCACGATACTTTAATAAAATGCACCACATTATTAAAGATTAAACCAGTGGTTTCCAACCTTTTGGGCTTGTAACCCTTAAAACATCTGGTTGGACCCTTTTTAGATGTTTGAGTTGTTAGCAGTTTAAATGACTGTTTCAGGCCAAAAGAGGTGAAAGTATTCAATATTTAACAAAAAGCAAGAATTTGAAACAAATCAGAAAAATAATTTGTAGTAGAAGAAGTTATTTCTTCTTAATATATCTTATTTTATTTATCTCATCTCATCGTCAGCGTCTTATCCGGGTCGGGGTAACAGCTCCAGCTGGGACCCCAAACTTCCCTTTTCTGGGCCACATTAAGCAGCTCTGACAACATTTAGTGTAAGTCTGGAGCTTTATTTAGCCTCCGATGCAACCAGCTAGTCTGACCTGATTTGATTTTCTAGTTTGGTATGATACCGCTGTCTTCAGTCTAGCATTAAACATGAGCCCGCTACAGCCTCTGAAAGATCGCTAATTTGTTGTAGAAATTAGTGGTATTAAATTTAATTTGTGTTAATGCATTTTTACTGCACACAATGAGGCAGGTAGGTAGACTGTTGAGTCATTACACTGAGGCCAAATGAAATGACTGGACGGGGTTATTACAGTCCTGTGACAGAGAGTATTTGATTTATTGACTGCTGTCGGGATGTTAAGACAGTTTCAGCTAATCTTTGCCAACCTGGAGGCTGTATTTATCGGACTTTACACATGACTACAGCAGAACCCAGTTATTGTTATTGGTGGAAATCCCAGGATCAGATGACTACTGTCATCAAATATTACATTTTGAATTGAGGTTTAGTACAGTGCAGTCGCAGACTAACAGTCAGGGGTGAAGAGTAGAGATGAACTCAGCCAACTTTTAGATTGACTTCCTTAGTTTCATCTAAATACGAGCCTTATGCCACGGCACTACGTCAGTGGAGAGACTTCACCGTTGTTTTTCTCATTGACAGACTCTAATCCCCTCATTGCTCCAATATTGTGTCAGTCACAGAGGAGTTTCTGCCTGGAAGCGTTTTATTGCTTTCAGTCCAACCTGTTTCCTCTAATGTGTCCGTATATCAGGAAACAGTGAATCATGCTGTATAGTGATGGTGGACGCTGATGACGCTGCACACACACAGTGTAAAACTTATGAGTGAAACTAATGATTATCTGCTCATTGCTTTCTCAATCACTTTATTGTTTGGTCTACAAAATGTAAGAAAATAGACCAATCTCCTCTTTGTAATTTTGTAAATTTTCTTCGTAATTCCTTGTTCGATCCTCCATTTGCTTATTTTTTTTGAAGTATTAAAACATTCAGTTTACTCTCACAGAACAGGAAGAAAAAAAGGTGAAACTTGAGATTATTTGGCTTTTTTTCTTGAAAAATAACAAACCATTAATTTCTTTTTTATTAATTTAACAAAATAGTTGCTGATTAATTTTCTGACAACCGACTCTTCGCATCAATGCAATTTAACTAACTACAAAACGCCAACATGTTATAAATATGCTATAGTTGGCTGCGTGGCATTTCAACCTAATCTCATGGGAAGATGTGTAAATACCAAGACATTACAGGGACACTCTGGTGTCATGAGGCTGCAAACAGG
>CAMQGK010000341.1:2065000-2102500 GCA_947000775.1 Pterois miles
GTAATATCTTACATTTGGCCATTGTCTTGATCCATATTTAAACATACCACAGCCTGTTTGCCTTAATGGTAAACCTACAAAGCACCATGTCAGTATAATCTGCTGAATTTGGTCCACAGCATACTCTATTAATATTAAAACTGAGCATTAATCATGAATAAATCCCATTAGAGAGGGATTTTGAAGTATATCCGAATACTGTTTCCTGTAACAGCTGCAAATTAAACGTAAGTTCGGTCCACTAATGATGTGAAAATCTAACCCACATTCTCAGCTAATTAAAATAAGAGGAAGGAAAGTCATAAATGTTTATAGATGAAACACTTTTCTACGGAAACTCAGTGATCCATTAAATGATTGTGGAATAAACAGGAGTACGACAAAGTGTGTTTTAGCATATATATATATATATATATATATATATATATATATATATATATATATCAGTATATTATATCAGTATTTCACAGTGCTTGCTCAGTGGAGGGGTTAGTTATACCTATAGCAACAGTCAATTTTAGAAATAGGAAATCAAATGACACTAAAACAAACTTAAGAACATGTTTATTGATTTTTTTTATTGATACATAATGAATCTTTGACCCTCAGTGGCCACTCTCCCTCTGTGTTATAATCAGAGCTTCTCTGTGCTTTGTTGTCATTGCCGGGCTGGCCATGATCGCTTTTAGTCCATGTTCATTTGCATTTGTGCGCGCCCCATTGGTTAACACCGTCCTGACCGAAAACGCCGCTAAAGAAGGGAATCACCAAAAAAAAGTTGTTACCGGTGGGGCGGGTGGGGGGGGGGAGGATGGGGGGGGAAAAAGAAATGCACAAAAAAACATATAAAAAAAAAAAAAAAACATAAAAAAGAGAAAAAAAAAAAATATAATAAAATATATAAAAAAAAAAAATAATGGGGGTTAAAGAGGGGGGGGGGTTTTTGTCGGGAGTTAAAAAAAATAAAATAATAAAATAAGGGGGAGGGGGGAAAAAAAAAAAAAGGGGGGGGAGAATAAAAGGGGGGGGGAAAAAAAAAAAAAATTCCCATGGGGAGATGTCAATAAAGGGGCCCTGGGGGGAGGGGGGGGGGGGGGAAAAAAAATGGGGGGGAAGGGGGATCGGGGGGGGGGGGGGGGGCGGAGAAGTTCCCCTAGGACTATGATAAAGCAGAGCTGCTGTGACATCATCCTAACCACCTCATTCTTTGTAAATTAGAAATACGTCACGCACTTCAGAGTGTTGCTTCCCACTAAAGGACACATGAGACAGGTGCTCTGGAAGACCATATTAGTGCTGGGTGAAAAAGATCAAACCGAGCAAATCATCCCCCGGACTCTCCACAGGCTGCGGTTGAGCATCTACTTTCAAATAAATCAACCTCCCACTCTGGGTGGACAGCAGCTCTTGTACTGCCCAGCTAGTTGCCTTGTTCCTCCACCCACTCATTCATGAGCCAAACACACTCAAGGTTGTTATGTCCGGAGAAAAATGGCTTCTGTAATACATGTGCTGGACCCTTTTACACCACAGCTCCTGATGGCGCCGTGGAAGGCCGTTCACTCGTGATGTGAGCCTGGGACGTACAGTAGGTCAGCCAGCGTGTCAGACACAGTCGTTGTAGTCATTAAACCCACACGTGTTATTAATAAGTAATAGATTATCTCCAGGAATATTGTACATTAATTTGTCTCTCTTAATTGAAAATATATCCAGTTATAGTCCTTCAAATGACAGGGGAGAGACTAAAACATTACAGTACAGCATTAAATCAAGTGTCCCCTCCTGAATGTTACAGGACAAGGACAGTGGACTGAAGGTGATAATTTAATAAGATCTTTAGACTTGATAAGATCTTAAAATAAATTGAATAAACTGAAAGCACAACTAAGGATTTAAGGATACAGGAGCAAAGAGGCAAAACGCTGATGCCTCTTTGAGAATGGACACTAGATGGCGTTGCAGTAGCGCTGCCGCCATTTTGGACTGAAAACCCCAATGAACCACGAATGTATAAAGAGAGGTCTGTAAATCTGTAAAAAATATGAATTATTAATGAATAAATCAATGTCCCAGTATGAAAACATAAGTAACCTAGCCATAGCATAATAAACATGCATCAGACCCACAGGCCTGCGCCGCCCTGCATGCTCCTATGATACATCCAGTTCAAACATTAATAGTTTGATTCACATTTGACAAAGTACGAGACGCACAACACAAGTAATTCTGGCTGACCATACTGTAAGATACTGAACATTGTAAATAAACAGAAAATGTCCCATGATGTAATCCACCAAATCACACTTTTATAAATAATTAAATAACTGATTTATTAAGGACAGCGTATGCAGAAGTAGCCGACTAGACTGCTGCAGAAGTAAAGATGATATCAGGTTATTAATCGTCTCTCAGCTTTGTCCTGCTCCAAACTATTGTTATTATATCGGCCTTTAAAAATCCATCAGTCTATAGATGTACATGTGCTTATTGACAGCCTCTCCTTTTATAAAAAGAGACACTGAATAAGTCACATCAGTGAGTAAGAGCTGCTCTTATTGTAAAAATTAATTTCCATCATCCGGATCATACTGTACTTTTGAATATGTTCAACTTGTACCTGTCTGATGATGCTGAGTTTATGGCTTTGTGTCTATAAGGAGGGAAAGAGACAGAGGAGTCTGCTGAACATCTGGACCTTTATCATCATTGTAGAAATCAGCACAAATGAGAGTCACAATCTGAGAGCTCTGCGTCAAGTCGTTTAGGATTAGCAATCAGCAATCAGCACAGATTACAGCTCGTGGAAAAAATCGCTATCTCCCTGCTTCGGTAATTAGGATCTCTAGCTGATCTCAAGTCAGCTGTTTGTGTGAAGCACAGCACAGCTGGAGAACTATGTTCAGTCAACATCTTCCACTCGGTAATGGCTATAAAGTCTGTCAAACAGACGCTCCAAACGGCACGCCGAACTCACTTCTAACGGTTCAATGTCGCGCTCAAACCTGCGTTTCCTGTTTCCCCCGGAGTGTTTAAGTAGCAGCGCGCTAGCAGCTAATCTCTCAGGCCGACAGTCTGGCTCGTGGCTAACGACTAAGTGTCAGTGTAACAGATGAGGCTGCTGTCTACACTGACCTGTTTACAGACACTAAAAGCTGCGGGCGTGAATGCTGCCGCGATAAATCATTCATCCACAATGGCTGGAAAATGAACTGGTGGCAAATGAAGACCAGTCGGCAGCCCAGAATCACATTTACAGTCAGCTTTATTTGACAAGTATGCTGTCTTCAAATGAAACTCTTGAGCTCGTGTTTACAACATGAGAAGCGTTGCGTTCAAGTGTTGAAGTCATGAAGAACATTGCTGCTAAGCAACACCTTAAACCTTGAACCTTAAAGGGAGATTAGTCCAGTATTTAATCCTCTTATCTACATGTTAGTCGACAAATATGCTGCTTTATGTAAATGTATGTATATATTTATTATAGTAAATCAATACCACCACTAATCAATGGCAGATATTGACCAGAAACCCTCCCAGGTTCTGACTTTAGCATCAACAATCTGCTCCAATCAGAACATGACAAACTGCAGCCCAACAGGCAACAACAGCTGTCAGTGTGTCAGAGTGCTGACTTGACTAGGACTTGATCCAGACTGACTGGGACTATCAGAAAGTGGGCATGTCTGTAAAGGGGGGACTGGTGGGGACCCAGAGATCCCATTTACATCCACACATCTGGAGGTCAGAGGTCAACGGACCCCTTTAGAAATGGTCATGGCAGTTTTTCCTCGCTAAAAGTTATTAGTTTAGATCAGTTAAAGTTTATCTTTAAATCCCAAAAATCTTAAAATCAAGTTGTGCTAATGCATTAAACAGTTTAGTGGTGTTAAAATAGTTAAAGTGAATTTGCGTAATTATTGGGTTAACTTTGACACCTCTAGTATATATAAATATTATATAGATAGATATAAAATAACCAACAATAAAATGAAAAATAAAATAAAACATCTACTGTATATACAGTACAAATCAAGTTTTCTATAAGCTGTAAACAATACAAATAGTACAAAGAAATAAATACTGAATAGATACAGTGTACATGGGCTGGATGATGATGTACATGTATAGATATCTATATGTACAGTAGGATTTATACAACAGTGACAGATGATATGTACATATTTAAAAAAGAAAAAAGTGACTTGATAGTGTATGACTGATGCTGATATATCAATACATCAGCCAATGCATTGATCAATGTCATACCAACAAATGTAGATTACAAATTTGGGGTGTTTAGAGGCCAGTTTCAGAATAACATAGTTAACAGTGGACGGCTCAGCAGTGGTTAATGAGTGGTGGGCTGATGGAGCGCATTAATTAAGGTCATCTCACAGTGTGCAGCTGAAGCAGAAGTCTGGTGCCTGGGACGTTATTCACCTCTGAAATAAAATAAAACACCCTCTAGTTTCATATTTGAATCGGAGTATTAAAGTAATAATGGCTCCCGGAGCAGGCAGCGGCAGGCTCACAGCTCCGGCAGAATGGCAGCTGTCAGCCTGAAGATGGATTACCCCGAGCTCTCAGTGCTGCCTGACCACGAAGGCTGAGTGGAGCGAACAGTTCACGTCTTTCAGAGCCAGTAAACCAATCAGGGGACATGAGGACACAGGACGACGAACAAACGCCACCGGGATGAAGGTGCAATTATGAATATCAGAAAATCGGTCTCATATGTGATGTCTTCTTGACTTATCGGGGATCTTTTGTCTAGCAATGTTTTCTTTGAGACTTTTTCTTTGGCCTCCATCTATCTGGTGTCTGGACCAGGACTACTAACGTTACTGAGTCTGTCCTCTGAGTCTGGACCAGGACTACTAACTAACGTTACTGAGTCTGTCCTCTGAGTCTGGACCAGGACTACTAACTAACGATTACTGAGTCTGTCCTCTGAGTCTGGACCAGGACTACTAACTAACGTTACTGAGTCTGTCCTCAGAGTCTGGACCAGGACTACTAACGTTACTGAGTCTGTCCTCTCAGTCTGAACCAGGACTACTAACTAATGTTACTGAGTCTGTCCTCTGAGTCTGAACCAGGACTACTGAGTCTGTCCTCTGAGTCTGAACCAGGAGTCTGTTACTGAGTCTGTCCTCTCAGTCTGGACCAGGACTACTAACGTTACTGAGTCTGTCCTCTGAGTCTGGACCAGGACTTAACTAACGTTACTGAGTCTGTCCTCTGAGTCTGGACCAGGACTACTAACGTTACTGAGTCTGTCCTCAGAGTCTGGACCAGGACTACTAACGTTACTGAGTCTGTCCTCTCAGTCTGAACCAGGACTACTAACTAACGTTACTGAGTCTGTCCTCTGAGTCTGAACCAGGACTACTGACTAATGTTACTGAGTCTGTCCTCTGAGTCTGAACCAGGACTACTAACGTTACTGAGTCTGTCCTCTGAGTCTGAACCAGGACTACTAACTAACGTTACTGAGTCTGTCCTCTCAGTCTGGACCAGAACTACTAACGTTACTGAGTCTGTCCTCTGAGTCTGAACCAGGACTACTAACGTTACTGAGTCTGTCCTCTCAGTCTGGACCAGGACTACTGACTAATGTTACTGAGTCTGTCCTCTGAGTCTGGACCAGGACTACTGACTAATGTTACTGAGTCTGTCCTCTGAGTCTGAACCAGGACTACTAACGTTACTGAGTCTGTCCTCCGAGTCTGGACCAGGACTACTAACGTTACTGAGTCTGTCCTCTGAGTCTGGACCAGGACTACTAACTAACGTTACTGAGTCTGTCCTCTCAGTCTGGACCAGGACTACTAACGTTACTGAGTCTGTCCTCTGAGTCTGAGGACCAGGACTACTAACTAACGTTACTGAGTCTGTCCTCTGAGTCTGGACCAGGACTACTAACAGTTACTGAGTCTGTCCTCTGAGTCTGAACCAGGACTACTAACTAACGTTACTGAGTCTGTCCTCTGAGTCTGAACCAGGACTACTAACGTTACTGAGTCTGTCCTCTGAGTCTGGACCAGGACTATAAATTACTGAGTCTGTCCTCTGAGTCTGGACCAGGACTCTAACTAACGTTACTGAGTCTGTCCTCTGAGTCTGGACCAGGACTACTGAGTCTGTCCTCTGAGTCTGAACCAGGACTACTAACGTTACTGAGTCTGTCCTCTGAGTCTGAACCAGGACTACTAAAATTACTGAGTCTGTCCTCTGAGTCTGAACCAGGACTACTAACGTTACTGAGTCTGCCCTCGCTGGACCAGGACTACTGCTAATTTCTTCTTTCTCCCACACAACACCCCTCTGAGTCTGGACCAGGACTACTAACTAACGTTACTGAGTCTGTCCTCTCAGTCTGGACCAGGACTACTGACTAATGTTACTGAGTCTGTCCTCTGAGTCTGAACCAGGCTACTAACTAACATTACTGAGTCTGTCCTCTAGTTGACCAGATATATGTCTTAGTGAAAAAAAAGACTACTAACTAACATTACTGAGTCTGTCCTCTGAGTCTGGACCAGGACTACTGAGTCTGTCCTCTGAGTCTGAACCAGGACTACTAACGTTACTGAGTCTGTCCTCTGAGTCTGAACCAGGACTACTAACGTTACTGAGTCTGTCCTCTGAGTCTGGACCAGGACTACTAACGTTACTGAGTCTGTCCTCTGAGTCTGGACCAGGACTACTGACTAATGTTACTGAGTCTGTCCTCTGAGTCTGGACCAGGACTACTAACGTTACTGACTTGAAGTAGTGACTTGAACGTATGAATTTCACACGTCTGCCATCAACCGATATGGTGGTTAGCGACGTAAATGCAGCTTTCCGGTCTATAATGTTACAACTGTAATTGTCAATCATCGTCAACCTCTTATCCGGGGTCGGGTCGCGGGGCAACAGCTCCAGCAGGGACCCCAGATGCCCGAACCACCTCAGCTGGCTCCTTTAAAGGCAAAGGAGCAGCAGCTCTACTCCGAGTCCCTCACAGATGGCTGATCTTCTCACCCTATCTCTAAAGGAGACACCAGCCACCCTCCTGAGAAAACCCATTTTGGCAGTTTGGACTTGTGATGTAGTTCTTTGGGTCCTGACCCGGCCCTCATGACCATAGGTGAGAGTAGGAACGAAGACTGGCCGGTGGATCTGCTTCTGTAGGAAGGTTCTAGTATTTCTAACTACTGAAACACTCTTTAGCGTTCTCCGTCCTCGTCCCAGAACCCAAATGTTGAGCAAATGGATCACCAGCTGATTGAAAACTGACATTTAAAACAGTCCAGTGCAGCTTATTTAGTTAACATCACATGCACCCACTGTGCACAGGCTTTACATCGACGCTGTGTTTCTAAAGACAAGGTCTCCTCTGTTATGCTAATGGAGCCAGATATTGCCAGTAATTCAGGGCTAGTCAAACAGCAGTTTGTTTGGTTGCTGGGCACGCTCGAGAGACTTTTCCCGTCCTCTCTCGACAACATGCTGGCAGAGCTACAGCCATCAATGTCATTTCACAGACAGCGCGAGGTAGAGCATTTGTCTCCCAGTCCAGCCCTGTGTTGTACACAAAGAAGAGGCCAGGCTGTGAGCCAGCCGAGGTTGTATTCACAGAGAAAAGTATAGAGTGTATAGCTGCGAGCTGTGTGCAAGCGACAGATCGAGGAAGGGTGAGATTTTGCCACCTTCGTATACATATTCAGGGCTCAGACATGTACACTTTAAAAGGTTCCTGATAGATATTCGGTCAGATCAATGTCCTCACAGCTGGGCTCTTCTCAGATGGGTCTTAACCGACTGCTGTGTGTGACTGTTTTCCAAACCTCCATACTGTACTGTCCTCTCGAACTGCACTGTTTTCTCAAACAAATCAGCTTAGATTGCTCTCAGCGCTCTCAGCAGTGAGGAAGAGAGATAAATACCAAATGAAATAAGAAAACAGAGGCAATGAGATGGAGAGGGAGGGGAAAAAATGGTGAGTCCAAAAAAAAGAAGGAAAAAAGAGAAATTGATAAACAGGGAAGACAGTCAGAGAAAATCTTTATTGCATTTTCATCCAGTCTGTCTGGTAAGAAAGGAGAAACAAGCACAGTGTTTTTTATTTTCGAAGCAGAGGAGAAATTCAGTAGTCTACACTGCCTGGTTGGTGGGAACACAGGAGAGGCAATTTTACTCTTTATGGCCTTTCTCACAAGGTCTAATATTGTTCAACGTTCAACCAAATGGTCCGAGGTATTATTATAACCAGAGACGTGACTGTATCACACACATAATTGCATTTTGTTGATGGATAATGGGAAACTCTGCAGTGGTTCAGTCTGCTGATATCCAGAAAACCAACTGAGAAATTTCTTTGAGCTGTTTCAACATTGAGACATAATTGAATTACACTGTTGGAAACTTTGTGATGTTTCAAATCCCACACTTGAGAAAAAAACCCAACATTTTTCATGGAGGTGCTTTTAGAAGCCGGCAGCCCTGACAAGTATTGTCCTGCTGCTCAGGGAAGCATTAACTGTGGCCACTGAGAGCTAAAGAATCCTTAGTAGTTAGTGTTTTCAATCTGTCGGGCTCAGCAGCATGACGGCACCATTTAGCATGTATGGACTGATGAACGGGTCTACGAGGTGCAGGCCCAGGGGCCTAAATGTAAGGGGACCCCTGGTCCAGAGCCTTTTGTAGTGACTGGTAAGAGATGCAAAACAACCACTAAAAGCTGCAAATTACCACAAAAAGATGCTAAATCGCCATAAACTGATGCATAATCACCACTAAAGGCACAAACTGACCATAAAGAGACACAAAATGTCTACAAACACAAAATGGTTAAAAAGAGACGTAAAGAGACTCAACTACAAAGAAACAAAGCAACCACAAAAAGTGCAAAACTACTGCAAAAAAAGGCAAAACAAAACAACTACAGAGAAATGCAAAAGTACTACAAAGAAATGCAGAGCTACAACAAGCCCCCCACCCCACAAAACTAGTACAAGGATGCTCAAAACACTACAAAACCACACAAAAGACCCACAATGCAAAACTACTACACAGAGACACAAAACTACTAGAGAAATGAAGAAGCCAAAGCACAAAAAAGAAATGGAGAACCACAAAGAAATGCAAAACAAAACTACTACAAAAACCCCAAACTAGTACAAAGACATGCAAAACAACCACAAACAAATGTAAACTACAAAGAAAAGCAAAACAGTACATGATTATGAAAACAGCTGAAATATCCAACTGAATGTCGCTGAACTAGCAGCGTTGCTACGTGTAGCTTATACTCCTCAACACCACCAAAGCTGGTGTTACTGCGACACAACCGGTCATGCTCTTTCTCTCTGCCATTCATTACTGGCTTGGTAAAACCATTTCTAAAAATGTTGCAGCCCCACACAGATTACAGTTTTACACATCAGAGACCGTAGCTGGTACACCTTTAATAACACATGAGAAGTGGATTTGGCAATAAACAGGGTCACAATAAGCAGCTGTGTCATTAACATACCTGGCAACCACTAAAACCAAACGGCTGCCACATGTATGTGAAAACGTGCTCCACCTGACAATTCATAAAAACTAGCATGCATTGTCCTGTATGTACTGTATAGGCTAAGCCCTCATCTGTCCGACACACTCGCCTTCATCAAACACTCACAAGCTGCTGCTGTCTGCCCCGTCTCCAGTCTCCAAGGTCCAATTCACAAAAGATATTACAGTGCAAACATGCCCATAATGTTTAGCAGCACAGTTTGCCCTTTGTTTTTGTAACATCTGATTGAAATTATCCGTGCAGCAAATATAAATCACCGGACATAAGTGCAATTATATCATCTGCTCAAATTATAGGAACTGGACAATTATTTATTTATTGATATGCTGGACATATTTTTGGCTTTACGTTCTATTATGTATATACTATTTTATTTTATCTGTATTAATACTGTTTTTTAAAATCTATCCTTCTTGCTTTTGCACTATCCACTTTGCTGCTGTAACGTGTGAATTTCTCCACTGTGGGACCAATAAAGGAATATCTTATCTTATCTTATCTTAAATGGTCAGCTTTTGCACCAAGAACACAAAAAGTAGAACCATGGCAGAGAGCTAGAGGTCCTGCGGCCTCCGGCTGAAACACATCAGCAATGACAGTTTGATCAAATGCTGACAATTTAACCATTTTTAACCACTCAAGATTTGATTAAAAACAATCAATAACCCTCCAAAATACCACATTTAGACAGATTTGGTAGATTTGGGATCAAAAGCTTTGACAATTTGTGTCACTTTGGAGCGTTATTTATTTATTGATCTTCCCTTGGTTGGTACCAATAGATTCATCAGGTTTTCTAATTTCACACGATAGCAGTGTCTTCATTCTATCCTGCAGACAGCCTGCAGCAGCCTCTGAAAGGCAGTGTAGCGTCTGTTTACAGGGGTTAAATACCAATATCTGTTATTATCATTTTTATAAATATGACATTAAAAAATGATCATTTGTTAAACCGTTATTCTGTGAGCACTGGGGGCTGAGAATGTAGTTACATCCATTTTAGATGTAGGTTTTCCTCCATACTTGGGAGAATGTCAGGAGTTTGAGCAATTTAACATCTAACTCTTGACTTTTACTGTCGATGCCACCAAATGTCAAGCCGGCGCCTCTGAATGTCTTTTCATCCGGGTGCAGAACGTATCAAGTCACCCGGCAATCAGCCGAAGTGCTGGACAGAAACTTATTTCTATGCTAATGTAATGGTGTTGACAAATGGGTTGTGATCGGGTTGCCATTTTTGAGTGGATTTGAATTGTCCCCCGGAATTGAATTGTACTGTGAATTATCATATAATTGCATTTTCAGCCTTGATTTATGTGCACATCGTGGCCGGTGTGCTCCAGTTAGCCGGTCGTGGCATTTCTTCAGCTGGTCGGACTCCAAACACTGCAGGATGTTTCTCCACCACTAAACATCAATCTTTTCCCTCTTTCTTCATTCATTTGGTCTTTCTCTTTCTTCCTGTCTTCATTCATTCATTCATTTTTTTCTGTCAGTTTCCTACCGGCGATGCTCCTTTGTACTTTCCATCATCTATCTCTGCTGTATTTGAAGGAATGACAGTGAGGTGCCCTCAGGGTTTTACAGTAGCTCTGCCTCTGTCATCGGCACACAAACACTCAGCTTCTCCTTTCTGTCCTTATTTTATTTTTTCTCTCCCAGCGTTTGGCATCACCACCTTCTCCATCTCCTCTGTCATCCTACAGTATCGGCTCTGCACTGTCAATGTGTCTGTATCTGCATTTTTTAATGCCAAAAGCTTAACTTTCCCACCACAAAACAAGAAGGTGGTTGAAGAGAAAGAAAACAAAAATGAAAAAAGATTAACACATCCACACACTTACCTCCTTGTACAGATTAGCTTAAAATGATTCAGTGTTTCTTTAAGAATCAATGGTGATAGCTCTAAAAACATTGGAAATAAGGGTAGAAATTGAAAGTCCAATAATACATTACACGGTTCTCTCACTGCCAGTACAACCGCTTCATGTATATTTATGTTTATTTAGTCCTAACTCAGCTGTGCGTTAATTATTTATCATCCACAAACAGTGCGTAAGCTCAAATCTGTGCTTACAGGTAGGATTGGTAGTGTTGTTCAAAATAAATCAAATGTTTTGACAAAAACAAGAAAGCATTCCAGTATCTGTTGCTGTCGCAGGATTGTAATAAGCTGCAAATGAAATCACTGGACAGGCGTCACCAGAGTCTTCCACAAGTGTAAGTACTGGCAATAGACATGTTTGCTGTTTGCCTTCATTATGATATGTTTATGCTTGTAATGATAATGATTTGGAGGAGTGGCTTCAGAGGGAGGCCCGACTCCTGATCCAGACCAGCTGCATGAACAGTGCATGACGGCTGCGTCGCGTCACGGCTGCATGATTCACACTAGCTGCATGTCTGCTGCTGCTGCTTCTTTCCCACAGTTTGACTTTCATAATGACTATTTCATTTCATTATAAATGTTGTTTATATTTACTTTAGCCAGCGAAAGGTCAAGAAATGTGTGAAAAAATGTAAATAATAGTAATGATCCACAATTAAAACCCCGTACTATATTCTTTCATGGAGCCCTGCAAGTCACTGCATGTTCTACAACACGTCATGCACATATTTCAGAATAAAAGCCTTGTGTGAACAAACGACTCATTCCAAGGTAACCAAAACATGATTATAATATTTGGCTGATTTTACACTAAAGAAAACATACTTATATTACATTTATGCCAATAGAAAACCCAACATTTCCAGATTTTGCTGTTTCATAACAAAAGCTTTTAAATCATAAAATAACTGGGCTTTTATTGTGAAGAATTTATTGGAAATTAAATGTCTATCTCCAAATTAGTGAAGCTTTGTTAGCAGCTATTCTTTATAAAACAATAACTAATGCTGCAGAGACAACAAGCTTCAAAATAAAGAGAGACCTTTATGGTGAAGGATATAGGAAATTAAATGTGTCACCGTTTTGCAGATGCTCCTTTGGCCACGTTACACCCTCACGTGGGCAGCCCTGTTGTAACGGACATGCCGAGCCGAACTGTGCCGTCAGCAGGCGAGGCCTCGGCCGCCTCGGCCGCCGTGTCGCCACGCCGCGTGATCCTGGTTGCCCTCAATCACAGACTCCTGACATTATACATGATGTCACACACGAGCCGAGGCGTCGAAATCCAACCTTACACTGCTGCCAGGCAGCTGACTCAAGTCTGTGTCAAAGGAAGTCATCCAGGTGGACTTGAGCAGCGTCTTTACTGGCGATGCTTTTAATACCAAGATGGTGTACAGTATCTATGGGGTGGTAGAATAATGGACCGGATTACCTGAAAATGTGAGTGTGTGGGGGGGGGGGGGGGGGTGTTTTAAACTGGATCAACTGCTATGACACTTTGACAAAGTGCTCAGGTAATGCTGAGCAGATTGGAGCTTTAGCTGTGCAAACATTTATTTCTCAGAGCTGCTCTGAAGGCAGAAAGAGAGAATTGGCTGATATAAACCACAGCTTTTTCACAGCTCAAGGCGGAGGCATAAGTCTGCAAACAAACTGCAAATAAACTCAATATTTACAGCAAGTTAAAACTACTCAATATTTGATATTAATGCTGAGCCAATATTATATGATGTAAAGTAAAAGGTGTCGCTCGGTGTGACAAACCCACAGAGACTTTATTTATTCTGCAGGTTCCCTCAGCTCTGTGGAGCTTTTCAGTCATTTCATTTGTTCTAATTAATTGCACTTCTGCCCTGAGTAGGCAGCTTTCTTCACTAAAAAGCTCTCATAAATATCCCACGAAATATGCCCAGCATCAAACAGCACATACACAAACACAGACTGTTATAGTGGAGCATTTTAAAGCTACAGAGCCAGACTGCAGAAACGTGGTAACGCTGTTCGTTCAGAGGTCATCCATACCTTAATAACACTACTTTAGAAGCAATGGAAGCCAGACGGCGGCTGGCGGTACCACAGTTTTACACTCTGCGGCTCACGTTAATACAGTTTTCATGAGCGTGCTGGAGAAGTACGGTGGCCTTCAGGTAACAAACAACACGAAATCCTCTCAGTGTTTGGTTTGACCGTTCTGGGCTCAATGAAGAGGACCAGCTCGCCACGTAGATATGAAGGACTCATTCTTATGAAAACACAATGATTCAGGTGATTATACGCTAATGAAAACATAGTTCTGAATATTTTATTACATTTCTGCTAACAAGGGCTGCATGGTGGTGGTTAGCGCTGTTGCCTCACAGCAAGAGGGTCACGGCTGATGGACTGGCGACCCCATCACCCAATGCCCATTAGAGAGTAGGTAGATAATGTAGCTGACATCTTAGCTTGAAATATGCGACATGAGGGAAATATTGTCCATCAGCTTCATCAGCGATGCACCAGTCTGCACGAAGGCAAACAGTCTGCTGCCCTCAGCTGGGATCTTTACACATAAAGGAGAGTGTAGCTTCTTTTCATTCATCCACAGACATGAAGAGTCAGCTGGTGTGCAAACCACCTGCTATCAGCTTAAATTTGGAGGCTTCAGAAAACTGAATATTACCATATTTTATTGTCTGAGTTAGTAGCAAGAGAGTGTCTTATTATACCAAGTAGTTCCTCTTTTATCCTTTACTTTCATCGGGCTAATTTTACACACAGCCACTTAAAAATCTCCATTTATCATCTGACAGAGCTTTTGTTATTATAAATTACCGTTTAATTTAGAAAGGCATCCATTAGCTGTGAGAATTATGTCCCTGCTGAGGTAATTTGTTGTTCAGTGGCTGATTCTTTACATTACAGAGCGGTACATACTGTATCTGCAGCAGGATCGGCTGTGTGACAGAAAGCAACAGTTACACATATATAAACATGTCTATTTCTGGCCCGACTGTCCTTTTAGTTGTCATTTACACACACACACACACACACACACACACACACACACACACTCACTTTCAATGAATAAAACAGCATTTGTGAAGTGGAGACATGTGACTGACATGGCGGTTTGACAAGTGATTGACAGCTGTGGCAGCATGACAGATGGAGGAGATGGGAGAAGATTTTTACAAAGCTTGATGGAGTCACGACTTGACACTGGACTGATGTGACGAGTGCAACCTCTGACAGCCGCATTTAAAGGAGCACATTTTTATTGTACCGTGACATTAACTGGCAGGATGGCGTTAAACGGTTAATGGACCTGCATTTATACAGCGCTGCTCGAGTTTTCTGACCTCTCAAAGCACTTTACAGTACACGGTAGCATTCACCCTTTCACACACATTCACACGCTGACAGCAGAGGCTGCCATGCACGGAGCCAACCTGCCATCAGGATCTAATCTAAATACTCGTAGCCTTCCGCTGTCTTGCTCAAGGACACTTTGACATGTAGACTGGAGGAGCTGGCCGCTACAGACCATAGACTGTATAAAATATGGACGTAGGTAGCCTGCTCCTTTATGTTGAAAGGAGCCAGTTGAGGTGGTTCGGGCATCTGGAAAGGATGTTACCTCCCTAGGGAGGTGTTCCAGGCACAACCAGCTGGGAGGAGGCCCCGGGAAAGACCCAGGACCAGATGGAGAGATTATATCTCCACACTGGCCTGGGAACGCCTCGGGATCCCCCAGTCAGAGCTGGTTAATGTGGCCCGGAGGTCCCCTGGTGGGGCTGTTGCCCCCACGACCCGACCTGGATAAGAGGCTGAAGATGAGTGAGTGATGAGTAATTTAAATGAGTGAGTTGAATAAAACTTCAACCTTGTACTGTTGTCATGAACGGGGGAATTAGCTCTAGAAATTTAGCTCAAGTTAGCATTGCAGCTCTAGTTAGCATTATATATATTACAGTTTACTCTCTAATATTACATATTAGAGTTTCCATTTCTTAGAGCTCTTCTAGATGAATCATCTTGATTTTCAATGTCCTACATGAAATAAAAATAATGTCCTTCCTCTGTGTTAGCTGCTAATATCTGTGGCAATTTCAATCAAAATGATCTCATTAAAAATTAGATTTTGCTTGATGAGTCATCTTAATTTCCAAATTGCTTGTGTGTGAACAGATTGAAGAACACGCAATCAAGCCTGATAAAGCATGACAACTTAATATTGGAACAGAGCCTGGTAAACCATTCGCTATCGTCACATCACTCTCTTAAAAGTGATTTATCATTGAGTAAGCCCATTACTTGGTTTTCACCCAAATCATTGAGCATGAGATTGATTAAGCCTCCGAAAGTCATTTTGTTTGAGGACAATGTAATACCCCAAAGGTTTCATAGTGCTGAACATAGCGCTTAAAAGCACTGCCAGTCTCTAAACATCAACTTCCCAGGCCGCTACCTAATCCAACAATCAAAGGTGCTTTCATCCTGTGAAATTATGAGCTTGTTTGCCTGCAATTAGTTTGGTGTGAACCAACTCTATTACCGTGGCTCAGTGATTTCTCTTCTCTTTCCTCCCGACGGATCTCTTGATCCATGTTGTGTGCATAATTAACCACCAATGATTAGCTTCTCGGCTGAGGCGGAGAACACCAGCAAGCCGGGCGCTGCTGCTCTTATCTGTTTAGAGGACCCCTGAATGGATCCACAATAGATCCACTGACCCCTGTTTGATCCAGGTCTGTTCAGATGAGCCCCATCTGAGAAGGCAGCTGTTGGTAAGTATCACCTTGTTTAGTCAGATAGGGTGGTAATGACCCAGTACTTTTGCCTGTCTGGATGGCCACTGTGTCAGGTGATCCAACCCTTCCTCCACCACTGGTCACCAGCGCCTGTTGGGTCTTAAAGGAATCACATTTATTTGGTTTGTCAGAAAATAGTCCAAACACCCATCGCAGTCCCTGGAGCCCAAGGTGAAGCCTTCAGCCGCTTGTTTTGTCCAAACAACACCCCAAAACTCACAGACATTAATTTTATTGTCATATAACAGTAAAGCAGCAACCTTCACATTTGAGAGTCTGGAAGAAGCATTTTCTCTCTAAAAATGGCTTCATGGTTACTCAGAATATCGAAAGTTGATACATCGTTAAGTAAATCAGTAAATCAGCTATAATCAATTTAATGACTAATTGTTTCAGCTCAATTTAGAATTAAATTACGAGAGCGCTGAGCAAATCCCTGATTCAATATGCTGCTTGTCTTCAGCATATAAGTCCTCTTTCATCTGATGATTATTCACCATCATGTTTTCCTGAAGCCCAATGTGACGTCTTCAGATGACTTGTTTTGTATGACCATCAGTCCAAGAGCCTAAAATATGCAGTTAAATATCACACGAGGCAAAACAAGTAACAATTCATCGTAATCAATTATGAAACTGGATCAATAATGTTTGGCATTTTTGCTCAAAAATATACTCAACTTTCAACTAATACAGTGCTTGCTCATCAAATTCATTAAAAATAAATCTTTGTGATACTTTGTTATAC
Source organism: Pterois miles (assembly GCA_947000775.1). Lineage (NCBI taxonomy): Eukaryota > Metazoa > Chordata > Actinopteri > Perciformes > Scorpaenidae > Pterois > Pterois miles. The sequence continues at coordinate 2,082,003 of CAMQGK010000341.1, forward strand.
ATAACAACCGTCTGTTATACATAGTAAGGGTCTGTTATACAAAGAAGTGGTCTTATTCGTAGTAAGGGCCGGTTATAAATAAAAACGGTCTGTTATAGTAGAGGTTTGTTATAAATAGTAAAGGTCTCTTATACATAGTAACGGTCTGTTATACAGTACGGCCTGTTATACAAAGCAGTGGTCTGTTATACGTAGTAACGGTCTGTTATACATAGTCGGCCTGTTATACATAACAACGGTCTGTTATACATAGTAGCGGTGTAATTAGGTTATATACTCTGTTATACATAGTAACGGTCTCTTATACATAGTAACGGTCTGTTATACATAGTAACGGCCTGTTATACATAACAACGGTCTGTTATACATAGTAACGGTCTGTTATACATAACGTAACGGCCCGTTATACATAACAACGGTGTTAAACATAACAACGGTCTGTTAAAAAAAGTAAGGGTAAAAAAAAACAACAGCATAAAAAATAACAAGGGAAGAGGGCTGTTAAAATAACGGTCTGTTATACATAGTAACGGTCTGTTATACATAGTAACGGCCCGTTATACATAACAACTCGAAGTCTGTTATACATAGTAACGGTCTGTTATACATAGTAACGCCAGTTATACATAACAACCGTCTGTTATACATAGTAAGGGTCTGTTATACAAAGCAGTGGTCTTATTCGTAGTAACGGCCCGTTATACATAACAACGGTCTGTTATAGTAGCGGTCTGTTATACATAGTAACGGTCTGTTATACATAGTAACGGTCTGTTATACATAGTAACGGTCTGTTATTCATAGTAACGGTCTGTTATACTTAGCAACAATCTGCTATAAAGAAATAACAGACCGTAGAACACCACACTTGACCAATCAGAATCGAGTATTCGATGAAGTAGTGTAATAAGGAAAGATAAGCCTGGCGAGAGTGAAGTGAAATGTTTGTCATGTTAGGACCATTCACAGGGTTAGGGGGGTAACAGATGTATAAATACTGTGTTTACTGTAGTCTACTTAAAGATGCTGATAGGTCTGACGTTAGTCTTTACTTGCTTATTTGTACATTTTAGCATCATTGCACAAAAATCCCATAATAAACTTTCAGCATATTATAATTCAAGAGAGAAAACTAGACGTCTGCTGCTCTTCATGGCTCTGTTTTCAAGATTTAATAAATCTAGCCCACAACAGGAGACATTGACCAATCACAGTTCATTTAAAAAAGAGAGAGCATTCCTATTGGCTGTGCTCCGGCTGGTGGGCGGTGCCTAGTGGTTCCTCAACATGGCTGACAGGTGACAAAGTTTCTCATTTTACAGCTAAACAATAACTACAAGATGTTTCTGAGAACATCTGAGGAGAGAAATAGTCTTTACAGTAACAGAATATTGATCCATATCTGATCAGCGCTGCCTAGTTTGACTGTTTGATCAGAGTTCAGAGTGACTGACAGCTGATCAGAGACGGCAGACTCTGATTGGTTGTTTTCCTCCGGTCTGTGAGACCTTGCAGATGCCGTTAGGAGCACCGGAGGACACAGAGGGACATGATTTATTTCAGATTACCTGCTTCATGTACTACTGTCAGGACACAGACCGTTTTATAAAATAACTTCTTTTTTAATCATATTTGCCTCAGTTCTACCTCTGCAGCTTTAAACTAATAACCACAATACACAAGTGGGCTCGGTGCCATGTGAAGTGGCAACACATTACAATGACGGGGGCCCCAAACCAAATCCTGCATGGGCCCCCCAAAAGTCTAGCTTCGGCCCTGTTATCAGCATAGACCTCTGGAGCTATCATGTCCAGGAGTCCTCACATCAACTCCTCCTATTTTTATATAATTTATTCTTGACACAGTGTGAGATAAGGCAACACGAGCTACTGTCTCTCTCTCTCTTTCTCGCTGTGTCTCTCTATCTGCTGGGTTTATTCTCAGCGGACACTGATGCGCACAACATAACAAGGCCTTCCTCCCGCCCCCCTCCCCTCCTCCTCTCTCTCTCTCTCTCTCTCTCTCTCTCTCTCCCCAGGTTCTCTCCTCTATCCCGTCTCCCCTCCTCTGCTGTGCACCTGCTCCTCCCCTCCTGCCTTATTATCCTCAGACTCCGAGCAGCGCTCCGTCCTCGCCAAGTGATGCTCCTCGGCGGCGCACGTCGGTGGGTTCTGACCGCCCGCTGCAGGGAGGACCGCTCCGGCTTGTTTTCCTCCGCTAAAGACACTTACCGGAGGACGGCAGATCATGGGAATTTAACGGGGCTTGCGAGAGAGTGAGCCTGAGGAGGTTACGACGAAGAAGAAGCACTCAAGTCCCATCCGAGAGAAGAGAGGGAGGAGGAGGAGGGGGACTCCCGGGAAACGGTCCCGCTGGGACGGGGGAACGCAGCGGAAGGTTTTTCTGCTGTACATAGTTTGAAATGGACTAAAGGTGCCGGTTTAGTTGTTTGGCTGGGGAGGTAAAACCACGGGGTCTGAAGGAAGGGTCGCTGGAGTTGTGGTCGGTGCTTCTCTGTTTGTGATGGAGTGAAAGCGAGGGCGCACGGGAACTTCAGCCTCGCCATGAAATCAGTGTTTTTCAGCCGCTTCTTCATCCTGCTTCCCTGGGTCCTCATTGTCATCATCATGATCGATATCGACAGTAAAAGAGCGATCCGGGCTCCAGCAGCAGGTCGGACCGGCAGGGCGCAGCGGGCGGCCCGGTCCGGCGCACCGGGAGCAGGTGGCACCCAGAACCAGACCGCTCTGCCGGTTATCTACGCCATCACTCCGACTTACACCCGTCCGGTCCAGAAAGCGGAGCTGACCCGTCTGGCCCACGCCTTCCGGCAGGTGCCCCGCTTCCACTGGATCGTAGTGGAGGACTCGACGACGCGCACAGAGCTGGTGGCGCGCTTCTTGGCTCGGTGCGGCGTGCCGTACACGCACCTGCACGTGTTCACTCCCCGCAGGTTCAAGCGCACCGGGATGCCTCGCGCCACCGAGCAGAGGAATGTGGCTCTGACGTGGCTCCGGCAGCACCGGAGCCGGCGGGACACCGGGTGTGGTCTTCTTCGCGGATGATGACAACACCTACAGCCTGGAGCTGTTTGAGGAGGTAACCGGACATTTAACCACCTTTACCTGAGATATCACCGTCCAGCGAGCTCAGGGCTCATCACTCTACTGCTGCCCTAGTGCATCATGGGAGTAACAAGGTGCTAACGTTAGCTGTAGCCTAGCTAGTTAAACTTTTCATTGCTAAAATGTAGGAATTTAAAGTCTTTTAGGTGGAAAACTATGAGGTGGAAACATACAGTACACATGGAAATGTTTATGACTGTAACACTTTAACATTTAAGTCCTACATTTAAAATTTAGCTGCTTGTAAATCATCAAATCCTACTAAAGGCTGTTATCATATAATGTAGGTTAGACGTTCAAAGGGACGTGACGTAGCTAAACTGACTCATGAAAGAGGAAATAGCATATTACATTAATTTAGTTACATTATTTTATAAGCTAAAAGTTGAACTCAAAAGTAATAAAACAGTTTTTTCTCAATTTTTGAGGTAAATCAACTTAATATTGTACTAACAATAATGTTAATAATTAAGTGTTTAAACAAACAGCCCGTTTGTGTGAAGTTACGCAACAGCAGGCATGAAGCCACTGGCATCGCTATCAGCTAGCAGCTGCTAACGTAGCACAAACACACACACTGTCAAATAATTGCTATTGTTAATCCAGGAAGGCACACAGCTGACAACCTGCTAAACTAAACACAATGTCCGCGACAGACTGTGAACGCAGCACCGTGGCTGCTCCAGTAACTCTCCTGACGGTGAACTGGAGACAGTGAACGCAGCACCGCGGCTGCTCCAGTAACTCTCCTGACGGTGAACTGGAGACAGTGAACGCAGCACCGCGGCTGCTCCAGTAACTCTCCTGACGGTGAACTGGAGACAGTGAACGCAGCACCGCGGCTGCTCCAGTACCTCTCCTGACGGTGAACTGGAGACAGTGAACGCAGCACCGCGGCTGCTACAGTAACTCTCCTGACGGTGAACTGGAGACAGTGAACGCAGCACCGTGGCTGCTCCAGTAACTCTCCTGATGGTGAACCGTTGACTCAGTTGTCTGTTGTGTTCATATACTGCAGCTGGCACACCGCTGCATGTGAGTAGCCTCGACCTCAGCTTTATGTAAATGAGCAGAGGGTCATGTTTGTTCTTGAGTCCACGCTACCAGAATGCATTGCATGGCTGCTTACATAGACAATGAATGGGAAGCGAGGGAAGGATGGATCCGGTGGACATCCCTGCACACCCTGTTGCACAGCATTTTGTCCCACAGATTGATTTATTGATGCAATGTGGTGAGATAATAGGAGCTATATATTTAAAAGCATGTACTGTTTGAGAACTTTATCTCACATCATCAGTATGAGGGTAACTGATTTATTTCCTCTATATGTGACTGTGTTTGTACCGTGCTCTGACCATTATGCTGCACAGGGAAAGTCATTGTTAGGCTTTCCCCAAATGGGATCATTTAAAAGGAATTCAAACAGTGAAATTCACCGGTTCTTCATGTTTATGGGGAGCCCAGTGGAGCCTTACTAACAACCCTGGGGAGACTCCAGACCCCATTTTGAAAAGCACTCGTTTCACGTGAGAGGCCATTGTTAAACCAATTTATTCTAGCTGTGAAAGCGGTGAAGCTTTGGACACTTGAGTGAAGGCCTAAATGAATGAGAGAAAGAACAGATGAAGAGTAAGAAAGAGAAGGCTACAGAAAGAGAGATGAGAGAGATGGGTGGCGGCTGTGGTGGCGCTGGTGATCGGGGTGTTTTGATTGGTCGGTCGGTCGGTCGGTCGGTTGGTTGGTTTGGGTTGCTGGTTCTTTCAAATCTTTATCTCATCATTGCTGTTCAGTTTTCTCCTGCTCCACATGCCGGCACATAGTTAATAAGCAGGACTGTGCCTGTGTGTGAGAGTCTATATGAGGCTGAGATTAGTAGATATATATAGATTAGGGCTGTCAGTCGATTAATATTTAATCATGATTAATCGTAAATTAATCACATTTTTTAGCTGTTCAAAATTATTTATGCTGATTTATGGAAACATATGTATATATTTATTATTGGAAATGAATGAACAACACGAAACAATGACAGATATTACAGAAAATATACGTGTCAGAGTGCTGACTTGACTAGGACTTGATCCAGACTGACTGGGACTATCATAAAGTGTCTGTAAAGGGGAGACTGGTGGGGACCCAGAGAACCCATTTACATTCACACATCTGGAGGTCAGAGGTCAACGGACCCCTTTGGAAATCACCATGCCAGTTTTTCCCAGTCAAAATTTAGTTTTAAATTTTAAGTTTGGAGCGTTATTTAACCTCCTTCACTACCAGCTAGTCTGACCGGGTTGGTACCGATGGATCCATCAGGGTCTCTAGTTTCAGATGAGACCAGGATCTTTAATATAGCTTTAACACTGAACATCAATGCGCTATAGAAACACACATAGATAGACAGATAGATAGATAGACAGATACTGTACCTGTACCCCAGGTCTTTCATCGTCCTAAAGGGTTTTATTTCACAACATTGACCCGCTAGCTGTACATTATTCCGCTTATTTCACGGCTACTTACTTAAGAAATCAATAATTTGACACACAAACAGTTCGCCAGAGTCCAACATCAGATCTGCTTCCATAGCAACGGTCTATATATACATTTTTTCCATATTTAGCAGTTTTCCCCTTTCCATGCCTCTAAGACAAAGTGATATATAAATCCTGATAAAAATAAACATATTGACTAGCTGTAGTCTGAGTAGGACAGATGATACCAGTGATACTGATACCTCCATGTAACTGATAGCGAGTCTCTGTTGGGTCATATTTGAGTATCTCTTTTCACATCACTGTTAATGATCAGTTGTCCTTTGTATAAAGACACATGCTCTCGACATCCAGTAACGAAGAAAGACGAGAGGCAGAAGCAACAAAACAATCCTCTCACGCTCATAGATGCAGTCTGAAAGAATGCTGCTCTGATTTCTGATTGCTTGCTCTGATTACTCTCATTTCTTTCATTCAAAGATAGCTGTCCACAAGTCTGAAATTGCTATTATTTGCTCCAATATTACATTTTTCTAAATGCTTAACATTTTAGAGAAAATAGCTGATAATGCTGCACTTAATAATACAGTAAAAACTGAATACCTGAGTATTTCACAGGCCATTTGCAGGATAAAAATTGTACATTTGCACTGCAGCATGTTGATTTGAAAAGGCGTTTTTTTGCCTCTTCTTTTCAAAGCAATCTCTGCTTACATCTGAAATCTGTTCCGCAAATAGCAGAGTAAACCAAAGGCACATTTACATTTTGAGTTTTTGGTGCACTTTATTTGAGCTCTGCAGCTTGGCTTTTTTTTTTGCCAGGTTTGGACATGTGAAAATACACCTGATGACTGAAAACGTGTGCTGGACGCCTTCTAGAAATCTAGTTCATCAGGAGAGGCAACGTAAATAGGAGGGTTTATTTACACCATCCATTGATCTGACTTTAGTTTAGTCCTAAATGTGACTAAAGGTGGGGCTGTATCGGGCTCTGTTTTAAAGCTACCTGAGGAATCCATGTCATGTTAGCTTGTCAATGTGTAATGTCAATATTTATGTCTATGGAGACCCAGACCGTGACGAAAGCGCAAGCTGTGATGTTGGGGCCCCGTGACCGAGTCACGTGACCGAGTCATGTGACCGAGTCATGTGACAAAGCGGATGCTACTGTACAGTAGCGGGGCGGCAGTAGCTCAGTCCGTAAGAAGAAGAAGAAGATAGAAGAAGAAGATATTCCTTTATTAGTCCCGCTAGGGGAAATTCAATTTTTTCACTCTGTTAACTTATACACACACATGCACAAACAGGTCCATATACATGCAACAATTGGAGAGATGTCAGAGTGAGGGGGCTGCTCCTGACAAGCGCCCCAAGGAGTTGGGGTTTGGTGCCTTGCTCAGGGGCACCTCGGCAGTGCCCAAGAGGTAAACTGGCACCTCTCCAGCTACCAGTTCACACTCAGTTCATGGTCCATGTCGGGACTTGAACCGGTGACCCTCCGGTTCCCAAGCCAACTCCCTACAGACTGAGCTACTGCCGCCCCCAAGGACTTGGGTTAGGACGCGGAGGACGCCGGTTCAAGTCCCCCATGGACCAAGACCAACTGGTTGCTGGAGAGGCCAGTTTACCTCTTAGGCACTGCCGAGGTGCCCCTGAGCAAGGCACCGAACCTGGGCGCTTGTCAGGAGCAGCCCCCTCACTATCCATTGACATGTATATGTACTGTGTAAACAACAGAGTGTAAAACTGAATTTCCCCTCTGTGGGACTAATAAAGGAATATCTTCTTCTTCTTCTTCTTCATATCAGACATGTACACTAAGGCCCTAAAAGACCTGGAAGACCCTGTTCTACATAAACCTTAAAAATTATAGTGAGGAAATACAAGCATGGCCATTTTCAAAGGGGTCCCTTGACCTCTGACCTCAAGACACGTGGATGAGCGAACTCTGAGATGAGCAGAATAAAAACTGCATCTTAACGGGTAAAACAGATGATGACAAACTGCATAATTTACAGTTGAAAAAGCTAATAAATCACAATATATTGCAATATTTCTTATCGTAATACTCAGAAAATCGCAAAATGTTTCAGATTATATAATTATGATATAATCTTATTATTGTATTATATAATAATACAATAATAGCCAGTTCAACTAAGAATCCTCATGGTTTAGATGCTGAAAACTATAGAAGAATATTTCACCGCTTTATGAACCACCTAAAATGATCGGCATAATTGGAGAATCATCTATTTACAAACTGATCATCAAAATGAGCTGAGGACAAACTGCAGTCTGGGTCGGTCCATCATGCTTAGCTAACAGACACATGACCCGAAGGTCGGTCCTGTCAGCCACAATAAAGGCTAAAGAAATCCTGCTTTAATTCGAATCATGTGCTGACTCTACTCTAGGTGGCTTCTCCCTCCGTTGTGTCCCTGAATGCAACACTAAAGATGCCCAGCACTGTGAGGCCAGTCTAGTGTAGCTGAGGCTGCTCTGACACATAGACTCAGTGTTAGATTATGGGCTTGCGGCTCAGTGTAAAGAGCATCTGTTTGATTTGTTGATAGCACACTGTCCTCTCTCTGTCCTCCTGCCTATTTCATTACCCTGCTCCTCTGTGCAGGTAATGGCCTGTCATAGAGAGATAATAGGCTGTCATACGGCAGTAATAACCTGCAGAAACTGTCTGCAGGCTGTAGATGGATGGCAGTGACTGTGCTTATAGTGGGTTGCAGCTGCATATTAGAAACCCTTTTATTTCAAGATGAAAAATGATTGAGTTGACATTAACTCAGCTGAGTCTTTGTAATAATAATTATTCATTAGTAATCTGTTTCTCAGGCTTCATACAGTACTGTCATATGTACACGTCAAGAGTTAGGGGTGTCCATACTGACCATGACTACACAAAACCCCCAGTCCTCATTACCCTGCTCATTAATGATTACAGTAATTACATTACTGTATTAAGGTAGATATTTAGTGTTACTCTAGACATTAGTACACTGGGTACTTTTGATTTCTACAGCAATAAATGCATTGGTTTTATCATCCAATAGCTGGATTGAAATATTTGAATTTAACAGGCTGTGCTAAAAACTATTTGGTACCTGAGGATGTGTACAACCTTAATCTCTTAGAACTGGGGTAAGGTACAGTCTAATTATGTAGCTGATATTTCGTATAATGTGTATTTAGACGTGGGACAGGCACAGCTTTTTCCTCTTTTTGGGGGTTAAATCGACATGGATTTATGGATTTCACTGTCTCCAGTTCACCATCAGGAGAGTTACTGGAGCAGCCGCTGCGTTCACTGTCTCCAGTTCACCGTCAGGAGAGTTACTGTAGCAGCCACGGCGCTGTGTTCACTGTCTCCAGTTCATCTTCAGGGGAGTTACTGTAGCAGCCACGGCGCTGCGTTCACTGTCTCCAGTTCATCTTCAGGGGAGTTACTGTAGCAGCCACGGCGCTGCGTTCACTGTCTCCAGTTCACCGTCAGGAGAGTTACTGTAGCAGCCACGGTGCTGCGTTCACTGTCTCCAGTTCAGCGTCAGGAGAGTTACTGTAGCAGCCACGGCGCTGTGTTCACTGTCTCCAGTTCATCTTCAGGGGAGTTACTGTAGCAGCCACGGCGCTGCGTTCACTGTCTCCAGTTCATCTTCAGGGGAGTTACTGTAGCAGCCACGGCGCTGCGTTCACTGTCTCCAGTTCAACGTCAGGAGAGTTACTGTAGCAGCCACGGTGCTGCGTTCACTGCCTCCAGTTCACCGTCAGAAGAGTTACTGTAGCAGCCGCTGCGTTCATTGTCTCCAGTTCAGCGTCAGGAGAGTTACTGTAGCAGCCGCTGCGTTCATTGTCTCCAGTTCACCGTCAGGAGAGTTACTGTAGCAGCCGCTGCGTTCACTGTCTCCAGTTCACCATCAGGAGAGTTACTGTAGCAGCCACGGCGCTGCGTTCACTGTCTCCAGTTCACCGTCAGGAGAGTTACTGTAGCAGCCACGGTGCTGCGTTCACTGCCTCCAGTTCACCGTCAGAAGAGTTACTGTAGCAGCCGCTGCGTTCATTGTCTCCAGTTCACCGTCAGGAGAGTTACTGTAGCAGCCGCTGCGTTCACTGTCTCCAGTTCACCGTCAGGAGAGTTACTGTAGCAGCCGCTGCGTTCACTGTCTCCAGTTCACCATCAGGAGAGTTACTGTAGCAGCCACGGCGCTGCGTTCACTGTCTCCAGTTCACCGTCAGGAGAGTTACTGTAGCAGCCACGGCGCTGCGTTCACTGTCTCCAGTTCACCGTCAGGAGAATTACGTTAGCTACTGTGGAGCAAAATGCAAGGCACTTCTGACCTACAGCTGCCCAATTAACAAATGAGGAAAGCCAGCTGGCACAAAGTCAGCCTCATTCTTGACTCTGGGTTGTTGATTACGTGATCGTAGCTGCTCAGGCTGTTTCACCAGGCTACCAACTACCTCGGGGTAATAAGCAGAATATGCTTCCTCGCTGCTGAGGAAATAACATTGGTACATAGCAAATGTTTCACAAGCCTCCCTGCATTCCCCTTCAGAGAGAGAGGTCAGGTGGAAAGGCATTTAGCATCAAGAGTTAAAGGCTGTATTCTCTGCTACCGCACATTAGTCAGGTCTCAGTTTGGTTTATTATGTACGCGACACGTTCCGGCTGAGTCGCCTCCCAGCAGTCAACACGGTGTCAGAAAATGCAAGACTGCTCATTTAATGCAGCCCATGCAATTATACCCTGATTGCCCCTTAACACACGCTGCTTCCTGCTGGTTTCCTAAAGTGATTTAGCATTTTTGCCCCAAAGCTCTGTCACCTCAAACCACATTAACATGTTTGTTTGTTTGAATAACACACATAACTCGAATATCACCTTTACATTTGACTATTTTTGTTCAAAAAACCCCAAAAGTTTTCTCTATTCTCTCACAGTTTCTTCCAGAAATGTATTCTTGTGAGGACAGAAAAGCTTGTTAAAAATCATTTAAACCGTCATTGGACAGTAAAACCCAGTTTATACCCAGAATAATGGAATTGTAATGGTTTGAAACTCCCTAAGCCACAGTGAATGAAGCCTCATTGATGACTTTTGGGTTATTTTAGTAAAATATCTCCCACAGCACAGTGGGAGGATTTCTCTGCTGGGAGAAATTAAACCGGGAGAAGATTTTGCTTTTGCAGTCCAGTAACAGAAATGTAGCTCCCTGATGGTCAATAATACACATCCCTGCTTCAGTTATTCACAGCTCAAGGCAGAGTCATACTTGTGAGATGCAAATTAATACAGAGCACTTAATTCATAGTTTTGAGTCATCACAACTAGAGGAGCAAAAATAGTATTTGAAAATTTACAGGAACTTTTGTACGCTAATGAAAGGGAGCTGGAAATCATCAAGACATGGTTTGATGTTAAATTGTCACTCAATATTAAGAAAACTAAATTCATGGTTTTTGGACATTGAGAAAAAAATGAACTGACGATATTAAAGGTCAAATTTCAAAGTCAGTAGCCGTCCTGTATAAATCTGGTTATATATTAAGTTGTAAGAACTTACATGTAATTTATTGATCACTTATACTTCCTCATATTTCTGACTGTGTGAAACTGTGGGGGTCGACTTTAAAACGCTGGCGTAACTACGTCAGTAATCGTCTGTGGAAATATCCACTCACTGGTCTGTTTCCTCTGTGATAACAGCAGCTACAGTTTCACTAGAATTACATTGAAATCAGCTGTTTGTTGTCCATCTCATTAAAGCAACAGGGCACTTACCAAACAGCTTCAGGTGCGTTAACGCCTCCCTCTCAACTAGAGGAGGTCTGACCCTGATTTACATGGAGCCCAGAAAACAAAGACAGACTGCAACCAGATTTGTGATCTGGCCAAGACGCACATCTGGATTTTATTTGCATACGAGGCCCTTCAGATGACAAGTGTAAATGAGTCCTTAGATGGAGATGTTTTAAATAAACCCCCCAGATTAGTAAAGTTAACAACAAAACAGTCTGTTTGGTTAATATCCTTCAATGAGACATCCACTAAAACACACAAAACCCTGTTAATCAGACAATCGCTATCATTAATCCAGACAGACCCACAGCTGACAACCTGCTAAACTAAACTAAACTCAATGTGGAGGAGACTTTTACTGGGACAGTGGCTGAATGTCCACGACACTACACAGAGAGAGGGAAGGAGAAGCAGCACCGTGGCTGCTACAGTAACTCTCCTGATGGTGAACTGGAGACCATGAACGCAGCACCATGGCTGCTACAGTAACTCTCCTGATGGTGAACTGGAGACCGTGAACGCAGCACCATGGCTGCTACAGTAACTCTCCCCATGGTGAACTGGAGACAGTGAACGCAGCACCATGGCTGCTACAGTAAGTCTCCCCACGGTGAACTGGAGACAGTGAACGCAGCACCATGGCTGCTACAGTAAGTCTCCGACGGGACCGGGACGGTGAACTGGAGACGGTGAACCGGAGACAGTGAACGCAGCACCGTGGCTGCTACAATAACTCTCCTGACGGTGAACTGGAGACAGTGAACGCAGCACCGCGGCTGCTACAGTAACTCTCCCCATGGTGAACTGGAGACAGTGAACGCAGCACCACGGCTGCTACAGTAACTCTCCCCACGGTGAACTGGAGACAGTGAACGCAGCACCGTGGCTTCTACAGTAACTCTCCTCACGGTGAACCGGAGACAGTGAACGCAGCACCGTGGCTGCTACAGTAACCCCCCCCAGGGGGAACGGGGACGGGAATGCAGCACCGTGGCTGCTACAGTAACTCTCCCCACGGTGAACTGGAGACAGTGAACGCAGCACCGTGGCTGCTACAGTAACTCTCCCCATGGTGAACTGGAGACTCAGTCGTCTGTTGTGTTCATATACTGCAGCTGCATGCGAGGTACAAATCTTGTAGCTAATAATCAGTTAACGAGGGTCAGTTATCGATAATGAACATTTTTCAAATTAGCGTCATTACACTCAATATCTGTAGATCGTTTACTTTGATCTTTAACGTTGGATGGCGGTGTGTCTGTCCTCTTCATGCGAACATCCACCTGCCGATTTCCTGATTAACATTATGGTTTCTGTATAGCATCGGGTTGAAATGATAAATATTGCCAAATAGGTGCTTCTGTTTTTCACTTTGACTCCGTCATCGTCGTAAATGGATTATATTTCTATTAAAAAAGCTCGATGGCGGTGGGGGCGATGGGTAAGCCTAGTGACTGCTCATGTTTCTGCTGTTGACTCTCCTAGTTATGGTGAGCACACTGTTGTCATAACCACTAGAAAGTATGGCCAAACCCGAGTTATACGAGTGTGAAACTGCTCTTTGTTGATGTATAAATGGTTGATCTAAGAGTATATATTGATATGATAAGTCTGTTATTTGGGCCCCAGCTCTGCCTGTCTTGAGTCACTGTTAAAATGAAGGAAACCATTCAGACTTGCAACAAGCAATCAGGAAAATTAAGCAGCGCTTTTCTCCTCTGTCTTCATTCATTCCTGAAAAGCTGACTCTGGGGATGGAGGCTTTTTCAGCTGACGGCAGCATGGCAGAGCTGTTTGATTCAGCTGCAGCAGCCTGTCAGCCAGGCAACACTTTCGTCAGACCTTTTTTGAATAATTGAACTCCCCCGGCCCTGAAAGCTCCACAGCAGTCACAGCGACTATTTTAGGGAGCGGGTACTTTGGCAAAAGTGTGACTCAGGGACACCTTTCTCCAATGGTGCCATACTGGGTCTACTGTACATTTATTATAATATTATTAGTTCTGATACGGCTTTTCACATTGTGTATTGGTGGTAGTAACCCAGCTGTGCTGAAATGCGACTAAGATGTTTTAATCAGAGGGCTCAGAAGCTTCCTGAAAAGGCACACATGCAAACAGTAAGTATATATTTGATCAAATGTCCAAGCGGCAGACTCCAGGACTGCAGAGAATCGCGGGGCGATTGGCAGGGGGGATAAAGGAACGAGAGCGAAATGGGAAATTCAATTTCCTCAAACCCCTATGAGCAATTATCATAATTACATAGTGTAGTGGGAGAAGCGAGGGTGGGGGGTTGTAATGTCAGGGAAGTGAAGCAGAAAGGAGACAAACCTCGCCAGGAGAAATTGTCCGTGGTGGGCTGGTGGAAGGATAAGGACGGGGAAGAGAGGAAGGTGAAGGAAAGGTTGAAGGCGTCTAAGGGCCAGTGTAAACCTATAAAGGCGTTATGCACCAGCTCTCTGCATATTTTCACTGCCTCTTTTCCTCTGAATATGCAGTTTGACTACACACCCTTTCTATACTCTCTACTCATCAAATCCACATTTTGCCTTCACTCACCACTGTGTGAAACAGCGATATCCGACTAAAATGGATGGAGCCTCTGTCCATCCGTGTCCTTGGTTTTCTCACCAACCGTTGAGTCGATCGACTTCACACTTGGTTGCTGAGAACCCAAGGAAGGGCATTGTTGAGTGCCAGCCCTTGAGATCTAAAGGACATATACATAGTCCATTAGTAGTGCATTATGTACACACTGTTTCTGTATTAACTGTTAGACCACGAGCAGCCTGCAGGGTGGAGATCACTCTCCTTTAGCCGGGCTGAATTTTAAAGCTGAAGTGAAGATACCAGCATTATATGAAAGTAGAAAACCTGAGGAATCGGTTGGTACAAAGCAGGTCAGACTAACCTGTCTCGAAGGAGGTTAAATACTGTAATTCTCCAAAGTTATGGTAAATTTGGGTGAAGTGAAACTGGCATGGTGGTGCACTGTCACCTCACAGGATCAACTCTGTGTGGAGTTTGCATGTTATCCCCGTGTTAGTGTGGGTTTCCTCCAGGTTCTCCGGTTTCCTCCCACCAGTCCAAAGACATGCAGGTTAGTTGATGACTCCCAGTAGGTGTGAATGTGTGTGAATGGTTGTCTGTCTGTATGTATCAGCCCTGCGTTGGCCTGGCGACCTGTCCAGGGTGAACCACCTTCATCCAATGTCAGCTGGGATCGGCTACAGAAAAACGGTTGCAGATGGATGGTTGGAGAAACTGGCATGTTCATTTCCAAAGGGGTCCATCTGACCTCTGACCTCCAGATAAAAATGGCAATTTTTCGCTTTGCTTGCAGTATCACAGTATATTGAATTATTACCCCAGTATAATGATACGTATCATATCACCTGGTTCTTCTTCCAATACGCAGCCCTGCTTTGCTCACTACAATATTAGCTGTTGCACCGCCAAACGGCATGCTGGGTACAGCACGCTCTCCACCACTCTCTAAAGCGACGTTAGTATGAATGGCTCTGGAGAGATCGGACCGTTCCAAACAGGCACCGTACGAGTTGATGACATTTATTAAACCTGTTTAATAAAAATAAGATTGACACGTTTTGTCATCAGGGCTGGTGACAGACTTGCCAACTCTGACAAAGACCATGTACCAAAACTGTGTATTCAGTTGTCCTGCTTGCCTCCAGTCCATCCTCCTTCACTTCATGGTGTTTTGTTTGTATAATTCAGGTTTTTGTACATCAACTTAAAATTTGACTATTTTCATTAAAAATCCCCAAAGGTTTCTCTCGGCTCCTCCAGAAATGTATTCTTGTGGAGACAGACAAGCTTGTTAAAAAGCATTTAAACCATCATTGGACAGTAAAATCCAATTTATACCCAGAATAATGGAATTGTAATGGCTAGATATTCCCTAAGCCACAGCGAATGAGGCCTCATTGATGACTTTTGGGTTATTTTAGTGAAGTATCTCCCCTAGCACAGTGGGAGGATTCCTCTGCTGGAGAAATTAGGCGTTGGTAGTCCAGCAACAATAATGTGGCTGTTTGTGGTTTTATAGTTATCAATAACTCACATGTTACATGTTAATTGTCATGTTTTATCTGTCTTACTCTAGAGTGAAACACCATACATAGTTGGGGTTTGACCCAGATCCTCTTTAACACCACCCAGGTGAAGACACTGACCTGCTGTCTATAGGCCGTCTCGTCGCCGCCGACCGTCAGCAGACGTACTGGTGGTGTTGGAGCTGTGTGTGGTCATGTGTGAACAGGGAGCACAGGAGAGGTCTGGGTGGAGGATGTGATGGTGCCTATCCACACGGCCTGTTAGGAGGCTCAGGATCTGGTCTCGGAGGGCGGTGTTGAGTCCCAGGTCTCTGAGCTTTATGATGAGCTTGGAGGCCACAATGTTGAATGCTGAACTGTAGTCTGTGAACAGCATTCACACATAGGTCTGTTTGGTCTGTATGCAAACTGCAGCAGGTCCAGAGAGTCAGCGAGGGAGGAGGTGATGGAGATTTTGATGGTGGAGATGAGTGGGTCTCTCAGACAGAGGTCTGTTATTTTATCTGTAATTTAGAGATGACATAGTTTCTGTGTTTTTTCATAATGGTGGAATGGTGTCTGGGAAAACTGACCTTGGATCTGCCATTAATGGTGTAATCACACCTCTGCTGAGATCCTGACACCTTCTCACAACCTTTTAAAAGATCTTTGTGATCAGTTTTAATTTGGTTTAACTGTCAAACTCTTTTGTTTGGCGTGATTTTCTTTAAGTTTGGTCTTGTGCGGTTTGAGGTACAAAATCCTGCCTGTAGTCTACAACATGAGCTCACACAAGTTGTCTCAATACCGATACCAGTATCGGAAGTGGAAATGCCTCATCAATGGCTACGCACGAACACTTAAAGTGAAAGTACAGCAAGACGTTTAATTTTTGTCATGATATCTTAGAATTGTCAACAAGTAGGACGTCTTTCTGTTAGCTGTAGTTTCTAGAGTTTCCTTAATCGCCCCCATGTTAAAACTAATTTCTGCACCGTGGTCGCACAACGTTACGCTCATCTAACTTGTTATTCTGCTTTTTATATTCTCTGTTTACTTTAAGGGCCATGCACGAGTGAGAAAATGGCTGAAACTAATGTGTTGTTACACTAAACTAAATGTTCAGTTATTGTTTTTTACCCACACTGATGCAAAAATACATTTGCCATTATCTTAACTGCATTTTACTCCAGTGACGGCTTAAATCCAATTTATAACCACGTTATGACTACATTATGTTTTAAGGGAAGTTCAGGGATTCTTATGACATACAGTGATTAAATTAATTAACATGAATTAATCATGGAATATGAAAATAAAGCAGTCACTGCAATCCTTTTGTATTTGCTCTCGTCTAGTACGTTTCTGATCAGGCATCTAACAAATAGGATGGATTATCTATCTGTCTTACATTTGTTTGTTTTCAAGAGAAGATGATTGAATAAGATGTTAACATATTGATGAGACAAGTTTTTGATATTTACTTTGGTTAAAGTAATTGTTATATATATATATATATTCAGAATGATCAATAATTTAGTCGTTATATCAATCAACTCCTTGAAAAAATATTTTTATTTAATTAATACAAAAATGTTCAATTTTTTTTGATGCACCACAAAATACAAGCAATCAAAGTGATGAAGGAAATAGTGAAATGAACCAGTAATTTTGAGCCTAAATCACTACTTTGTCATCTAGACTTATAAAACTGCTGGATTTTAATATAAATATTTTGGTTTGTGCACAACATGACGTTGCACAGTATAGATATATATAGATATATAGATATATAGATATAAATAGATAGATAGATATAGATGTATGTACAGTTCATCCACGCAGACAGCTAGCTCCCCTGTGGGACAGAAACACTGACATACTGTATATGAACAGGATTATACTCATAAAGCATTCAACCTGCACACATATCATGCTCTATAGCATCCCAGTTTCATAGCCCATCCCACCTCTCTAATTTGATTCATTCATTTTCTCCCAGCTCATTTCTCCCCTCCCTTTCTCCGACTGCCTCTGCATGCATATTAATAACACACAGATAAAAATACGCTTGATTAAAATCACACCCGGCCCAGCCACCCGAACACTCGCCCCGGTGCGCAAATAACACGACGCCGGCTCTTTCTCCGGGGCAGGAGGCAGGAAACGAGAACATCCATAATGGATTTCATATACTCCATCATTAAGAGTCTCTTTGTGTGTGCGCACAGCTCACTTCTCACCTATTTGTTTGCGGGGAAGGGAGTCAGAGTTGATTACCCGACCGAGCCTCAGCGCTCGTAGACGATGTCCTGGCTGCGAGTCGGATGAAATGTGATTCCTCTCAGCTCTGTGTTTTTTCACCCCCAGCTTTTCTTTTGTTTACTTGTTAAATAGCATGCATTTACTCTCTGCGCTGCTGGTGCTGTAATTTGTCAGGACTTGCGGGTTGGCGTGCACAAAGCCGCATCCAAAACAATTTTTCATGTTTCAAGATGAATTATTTGTTATCTCAGTAGAGAGTCTGCCCTCCGGTGAAGATATCCATATTGATAATGAGACAGGAGCTTTTGTAACGCATGGCAGTGTCCGCTGGTGGCTCCGACTGTTTAAAAGTGATGTAGAGAGCAGAAGAAAGGCCGCCACACATCCAGAACCGAAGCAGAGCGAGAGGGCAGCGTGAGGGCAGACAGCCGGTGTCGTTGTCTTATCAGGAGACAGAAGAATGAAACCACGTCTTCCTGGACTCATTCAGGCCTCCGACTCTCTTCAGCACACATATTTTAAATATTTTTTATGATATTATCACGGCTAGATTTCATTTCCATTTCACTTTTCATAGGAGTGCTCAATCCAAAATGAACCCAGCTCTGTGTTCCAGTAACAGTCGAGGGAGCTTTAAACCCGGCAGAACCTCGACTCAGCCGTGGTGTCGCGTCCTTCGCAGACTCATCACATCATATACCGGTCACAGTTACTACATGGGACATCCATTTTATGTTGATTTTGGCAGCAGCGGTGGTAGTGTTACCAAGCACCAGCTTCCCTTTAGTAAACCTCTCATTTTACTGCACCGGGGTCTGACCGGCAGCCCAGCTCAGTCCTGGTCCCGGTTCTCCCGTGCCTCCCTTCCCTCCAGCAGCGTGGTGTCTGCAGCGAGGCGAAGCTCTGCTCCTGGCGGGAGGAGGAGCTGCTGCTGGGCGTGGAGCTCTCCACCTCCCACCGGAGTCTGAGCTGAAGGACTGTTTGGTCAACCTGCAGATTTCATCTGATTTTGTTATATTATCTCTGCTTCGGTCAGTTACATGAATGCTAAACTGTTAGCTTCTGTGGCTTCTAGACTCAGACAGTAACGTTAATATTGCCGTTGCTTAGCAGTAGTGTTCTTCACGACTGAACACTTGAACGCAGTGCATGTCGTGTTCGTGACTTTCTATCTCTGAACACAAGTTCAGGAGCTCCATCTGAAGACGCCAAAACATAATAATTCCCACAGATACGCCCTGAGAATGAGGTGGTTATGGAAATAAACGTGTACATCATTTCCATTTCCAAATGAGTTGTTGTTTTTGACTGGTGGGAGGCAGCAATGTACTTCCTGTGCCTAGTCTGCCTCGAATTAAAAGAAGAAGAAGAAATCAATACAATACAAACTTGGTTTATTTCTTGGCAGGTTCCACGCAAACCAAAATGCATTTGTAATATTTCTCTATGGGCTTTTAAATATTATAAAAAGGAACAAAAAGAGAGACGTTTTCCTCTTACGTTGTTGCCAGGGATGCATCAGGACGCATTAGCGTTTACACTACAAAAACATGTAGTCAAATACGTCCCAGAGCTCCTCGGTCAGTGGACGGAGTGATAAAGTGCATCTTGGTTATTGTTTATGTTTGTATTCAACACTGTCTACTCAAGATCTGATTATCCGAGAAGCACTTTAAAAGCGACAGGGCTGCTGTTGTCGTGAACATGTGTTCACGATATGGGAAGTCGTGAAAATTACCAAGAAAAACAATATACAACTAAAATTACAATATATTAACATTTATTATGCAGCGATAAATGAACTTCCATGGGCTCCACCATTTCTGACAAGTCGTGAACTCTGAGGTTTCAGAAACTTTCCACTGACGGGGGCGTGGAAACGAAAGGAGGGGGGGGTTCGGGGCCCGGCGGGGAAACCCGCCCCCCCCGGGCACCATTCCTGGCCATCGTTAACGGCTTTGACTCACCTGTGCTTTCCCTGCTACGACAAGTCAAAATGTCTGCTGTAAAACAGGTTTACTGAGGGTCAGAGGTTTGACAGTGTTGTGTGTTAACAGATTGGAAACCTCTTTATGGCAGTTTTGTGACTCGTACTGAGGTTGGCTGTGTGGACCCAGAGAATCTGTCGTTCTTACACCCCAAGGAGAAAAGTGATCTTTTGGAGCCGTCGCTCTTCAGGACTAGAAAAACATGCTTTATCTCTAGAAAATCCCACTGTGTGCTCTCACAGTCGGCAACCTTTACTACTTTCCTTCCCAATTCGGTCCCCGTGGGGAAGCTGCAGTTTGTTTTTGATGCCAAACCTGATCACAAAGGTGAGCGCTGTGGTTTCTGGGAGTGTTGCCTGTGTTCTCAGATGTGGTCTGCAGGAATAATGTCGTTTCTCTGAGACCTTGATCTGTAGTGACACAGCACAAGGCTAAACTTTATACGTCTTCATCATGTGATGAATCCACTGTATTGTGTAGCAGCCTACAGAGATGGGCTGTGCGCTTTCCTTCCTACTGTAATACATGTTTGTACGTTACTTTAAAAATATGGATTTTTACTCAACTTCCAGTGAAAAATACGCATTAAATAACACACTCCCAAAATAGAAACCTGCCTCTGTGCAGAGGATTACTTTCCAGGTTGCCATTGATTTTTTTTTCCTCGACTCCATCTTTCCCAAGATTGCTGCAGTGTTGGTGAGTGTGTGAAGCTCAAAGTCTGTAAAGCTTAATAGGACTTTTCTTTCTCAGT